>JAQGBV010002455.1:0-11509 GCA_034698685.1 Isotomurus pseudopalustris | reverse complement strand
TTAATTGCAAAATTCGAAAAGAAATAGGGATACTCGGGCATGGGAAAATAGCCATTTCAACATTTTCAACTCAAAAATTCACATTCACTGGATTACCCAAAGTTCCTTTTGAGCTTTTGATGCAATCTTTAGTAGTCATTTAAGTGAACAGTTGATGCAAATTACGTGGTGATAAATTATCACCTCGTAAAGGAAAGGTGAAGCAAATCACGAATCACGAAATGCATTACTACTGATTAACATGATTGTAGGGTTGAGAGAAGAAAAAATAATAAGCGATTTATAAAAAATACTCACTTTTGTTCATACAAGCTTGATACAAGCTTTTGACCAACTGGAATGGCTTGGGCTCATCATCTTTGATAGGTTCTTCCACTAAGATTCGCACTTGCTCATCCAACTTGTCATTTAAGATGCCAAAGGTAGTCATTTGTGTTTTGTCATCTGGTACGATTGTGTTCTTCACGAAACCTCCGCAAGCGAAGTCGTAAAAGTTGTCGCATGGGTTTACAGTGTCGTCCATGTTTTGAATGATGTTGGCAGCTAAACTCGGAAGTAGAAAAACAAAAGGAGGTTGTTGATATTTGTAAGCTTCCGAACACGACGGGAAAGAGACATATATCTCCAAACTCGAGTTTATCATGGGGCAAATGTATTAGGTAACGATGACAGGAGACATAAAATTTTTAGTGACTTGTTTTATTTCTTTACCTGTCCGGACGCATCCTTTAGTATTGCAGATACCCTGGTCTTGTATAGATTCGGATTCATCTAAGGAGTTGCTCCCCTCGAGTGCTTCTGGTGAAGGCATAGACTCAGATTTTGGACCAACTGTCAACAAATGTAAGTGCCAAGTGCTCAAGCAGGCCAAACAAAAGCCACAACGAATACAATAAATTATATTCTATCAACTACATAAATTAATTCGGGTGCTCCTAAACGTGATGTATGTTAGCACGTGCAACAAGAATCCTTAGCTTACTTTCATTTCTCATGAGAATCATCCAGTATAAAGCTCCACACACAATCACGAACTTTGACGAGTCCACTACTTGTGCACACATATTTTTATTCGATTCATTCCAACTCAGGCAGTGCAGAACTGGTGCAGGCTTAAGTTAAATTGCATCTTTTTAACCTAAATCTTACTTTGCGCAGAACTATGGAATGCAGAATTTCAATTATTATTATATAATTGCCTATGTGAACAGTCTAGTAGAAAATTCTGTTAAAAAACAAATTGCTTCGTTAGAAATCATTGAAACGTACAAAAGGACTGATTAAATTGCTACGAAAAAGTTGTTTGTATCAAAGGACCCCACAATTATGAAAGAAGTAAAATGATCAAAGTAACTGATTTCGATTTCTCACTAATTCCTATGCATTATAAATAAACAAATATCCCAAACAATTCAAATTACAGCCAAGTTTACAAAAAAAATTACATTAAAACATGCAATCGAGAATCAAATTATTTGCGATCGTATATCTTGGTTTGATAAAAAATCAAGCTACGATTAAAGTTTTTACATAAATAAATAAATAAATAAAATCTCATGCAAATAATTTACTTGTAAGTGCAATCCCACTTATTAAAAATCCACAACTTTTGTGCAAATTTCCAACCAGAGTTAAATAAACAATTACGCCACTGCAATAGCTATTAAGCGACCGTTGGGTGTGTGCCTTGCATTGTGATCGATGTCAACGGTCAGGTGTGATTTGTGTGACACTTTTGTCTCAGTTTTATTCATGTTGGTAACATACCTTGATACGCTGAATTCGTAGAAGCTAAAGCGATGACTAGGGCTGCACAAGCTACGAAGAACACACATGCTGACACCAAAAGTCCTCGTTCTAATCTCGTTCTTCGATTCCACCACGGTGGATTCCTGTAAAACAAACAAACACATACATGTTCAATTAACATGTAAAATAAGTCATACGGAACTTCGAATTTTCTCCAAATATTAATAATTAATTTAATGTCAGTACATATTGTACGATTTAAACTTTCACAAATATCAAATTAACTGACAAACAGAATCCTTGCGGCTCAGAGAATTCTTCTGGCACATAGGTCATTCGTCCCATGCCACCCATTGTTAATTATTCTTGGAATAAATCTGTTTATTCAGAAGGCTATTGCAGCTCACAGTAATTTAATGGATTCTGTTCTCAGCATGCGATAATCTAATAAAATCTCGTGCTTTTTAATAATTAAAAAACAAATCCAGCAAACTTTTGTTGAAATCCAAAACCAAGTTATTCAGAAGATCACGCAACAGAAACTGACGTGCTTTAGCCTACGAGTTACTTGCAGGACATGTACGCATACACATCCTCTTTGCGTCTACAAAATTCAATACCGTCTTTAACGCACAAATGTCATGAGAATTTCTAATGAGATTCTCACAGGATCTCTTTAACACAAGGCATAATATTGATGAGAATTACGGTTTCATTTCAATTACAATAATTATGCCCTGAGAACAAAAGTTTGAACTGTTTAATGGGTTATTTCCCACTGCAAGCAAATGTAGTGCAGTATAAGAGAGGAATTATCTCGGAACAGAAAGAATATAACGTAAAATGCCACTACAAAAGAAAATAATTTGCATTATTTGGTTTACAACATGTACTTCTCACATTTACTTCAAAGGAACATCACATTACACACGACACTGCAAAAAGATTTATGTTTGTGTTTACCTGAAGGTCTTAGAAGATGCATTATTGACTGGTGGGACACCATTTGCATTGTTAGATTGCATTTTGAGACAATATAAAGATACAGTTATTATTTTTCACAATATCAACGAGGAGTATATGTCGTACAATGAATGGCACAAGGGAACACAGGAAAGGAAACAGTAATAAGATCAGGGGAATAACGTATCTGGTTGGACAGGATACATGTTGCTGAATGATAGTAGTAAAATGTTTGCGATGGAATCTTTCTTAATGGAAGCACGAATACCTGGTATTTTATTCTCATCCAACCAACTTTACCACAGACAGCAGAGCAAAGTCAACTGCAGCAGATATATATCAGTTATAAACACAATTGGAACTGTCTGTTTGACGAGTTGAATAATGATTGGGGAAAGTCTGCTTCGATTAATAACTCATTTATTTACGCGATTCGTTATGAAAAACGGAGTGACGGAACTGATGAAGGAAATCATGAAGGCTGGGTATATTGCTACTTAATAGGAGTAAGGTTACACTGTGGTGGTAATGAAATCCCACATGCAAGTTTAGTCCAAGTCTCATGGGATTGTGTCAGAAGTCACAAAATGCGTTCTGAGACAAGAAGCTCTTGGAAATAAAGGAGGGCAGGGTGGAGTAATTAAATTTTAAAGGAGTAATGAGCCTGTCAATAATTTTAATTGGAAATTGATGAGACTGGTGAAAGTAGATTTCTCTGAGAAGACAAAGTAAATGAAGTTGTTGAGGTGTGTGCATGTATACGAGGAGAAGACGTATACATTGAATGTGTGTTGAAGATGAAGGAAGCACTGACTCTGAGATTGTTTGGAGCCTGAAAACTGTCTGCGGGAAGTAGCAGTGCTCGTTTACTACAAAAGTAGCTCGGGTATCATCCGTTAATAAGGTTCAACTTTAGACAAAACTCAATCCTTTCGGTGAGTACCTTTATACACTTACCCTTCCACTACACTCTCGAGAGTAAAAGTGTCTGACTCGAAAGAAGATGAGTGCAAAAAGACCGACTCAACTTCCAACTTGTGTTGTTCTGCTCTTTTTCGCGATTGTGTGAGAAGGGAACTTAGGAATCTGCTTATGGAATTTGGAACAACTAGTGACTAGTCGTAGTAGGATGTGTTTACGGGTCGCGATAAAACTGATACTACTTGAGTAAATAGTATCAGTTATACTATTTACTAAATAGAACTTGACTATTCTATTAGTGTAATTTGTGGGAAACTCTCGTTCTGTATTTATGAGTATTGCTACTACATGCCACACAGTAGGTGTAACATGAGACCAATGATGTTCCGAACATTTTCTTCACAAACCGAATTTTAGTGTCTCGCAGGAGCACGGTCGGCCATGAATGTACAGGAAGACGGAGGAATTACTGACTAAAAGATTCACTTGCACTCAAGAGGAACAAGAATCCTCTCAACATTCATGGAATTCTCATCTGACACCCGAAAGATTTATGGTTAATAAAGGTCAAACAGCAAGATTCATTATTCCGACCCAGTCTACTCAAGACCTCAGAGAAAGTCATGTTAATTACTTTTCAAATACGTGTGGTTCTGTGCTAACAAGGAGCAACATCCGACTCCCGACTTTTACGAGATTCATTTAGAACTGCTTAAAATGTATTCTATTTCTTCGGATATCTTACACATACACAAAGAGCTCAATGTTGTTGTGAATTCATTTGAGACTGAATGTACTAACTCTGTAGGTTCGTAGTAAAAGATCGTTGCATGTCAATCACGAGATTTTTGTTTCGCAAATACAATACTACGCAATATTATAACCTTCTCAAAAATAGTTTTAATTAGCCATCATTAAACTGAAATTTTCAATTAGAGAAGCCAGCAGATCTTAAATTAGTAACCTTTTTTTGTACGGAGTGAATTGTGATAACGAATTAGTACAATAGTACTAAACCATTAATTCAATTACTTAACAGGCTCCTATTGTAGCTCCTCATTTTGGTTTCTACAAATGATTGGAGTGTTAAGTAAGTAAGTAGGTCTTCTTTGGGTACGAAGTGTCCAAAAGCAAATATATGTTTTAGAGAAAGTGAGAATCCTTGTAAAATGCAACACATTCAGTATTCAACATTAGACCCTGTGCTAGGCTAATTTGTAAAGTATTTTATTCGCTAACCAGCATTCATTCAGCAGCCGCCAGTGTTTAGTTTCGTGAAAGTTTGTGCATTCTGAGTAACTAAAAAACTGAGCTTTGATAGATAATTTAAAAGTAGTAGTCTAATCTTTGCACGATGCTGGCAGGAGATTTCATTTAGAAATTGGCATTGCATGGCTCTTTGAAATCAAATTATTTGTCTTGTTCACAATGGATTGTTTTTGAGGATGTAACGAACGAACATGTGATAATAGCTCAAACGCAACTATAATAAGATTAACCTTTTCAGCTACTAGCTACTATCAATATTGTTTACAACCGAATGGACACACTGCTGTGTACTGACTTGGTAGCCTGAAAAGAGTATTGTATCCTAAAATAAGTTTAACGTGAGTCCCTAGTATCACCTCTGCTAACATTTCTCTCTGAAAATGAATGCAAACTGTTCTTTAGTAGTGAGCTACTCATTGCAGAATAATATTCTAAGCTCTAGAGTAACAATTGATGCAGTTCTTGCATTCGGTTGAAAGCAGTATTATTCAAGGCAAAATGCAAGAGATGGGAATTATGGGAGCACGGATGACAGAATATCTTGAATTCTTGTATTTTATCTATACTGACAATTACAAACATTTTAAACTAAATTAAACATCTTTCTGTTGCTGAGCTGACGTCCTAAAGACCTCAGAAATTCACACCTCAATAGTGAATCTGTTAATGCATGAATGCTCGCATTCGGCTAACGTAGACTCGTACTAATGACTAGTGAAGTCAAACCAAAGGTATTAGTTCATGAAATGTCTAAGCAAGCATAAAACTATACCAGCGAACATCTACACATTTGAAGGTTGAAAGCATTCGCGTTTCAACGAATAACTATGAAGGTACCGAGTAATGATTCCATTTAGACTTTCAGGCAGAGTAATTCGCAATGAATTATGCGGGTATGCCAACTTAAATTTCATTTCGCCAGTTCTCAGCTTCTAATGCTAATCAAGTGGGAGTTACCGAGTGCATTTAGTGGTTTTATTCACTTTTTTGCAGATTCTAAAGATGTGCATTAAATAATTGACTTAGGCGTAAGTCGGAAACAACATTCTAAATTTAACGTACGAAGTTGATTGTAAAGTAAATGCTTCGATTTTACCACAAATTAGTCAGCAATACTTAAAAGAGCACAGAGGCAATCAGGTAGGAAATACGATAAGCTGATACGTTTTATGAGCTTTAAAGGTTTCAGTTTCCCAAATTTTCATTTCATTTCCACTATAATTATCTGTATGGATAAGAAGATAAACCCCTCTTTGACTTGCTGCTCATTTCTCACATGTACACCAAAATCAATTGTTTAATTGTTACTTGTGTTTACTACGACTGAGGCTTAAATTCAATTATAAATATAAGAGGTAGCTAATTTTTGAAACAATTCAGTGGAAAAACGTTGTCTCGTGTGGTTTATTATATCTCAGTATTAAATATTAGGTAATTTAAGATTTGGATGCACCTTAAAGACATAAGATGAAGGAAGTGGGATTTTACGCGTTTGGAAACGCTTTCTGATTCCTAGGAATTTTTATCTGGTCAAGAGACCAGAAAGTTCTCATTTCCTCAGTACAGCAGTTCTTCTTTCATCTATTCTGGGTTAGTAATTCATTTATTACGGTAAACCCCATAAGAAGAAGGAACTGGCTGACTAATTGTTCCGAGTTCCTTGTTATCTCGTGCAAAATCGCACTGCGTTACGTAATGTTATGTTATTTAATACGAGATTATCTTGCCCATCGGCCCACATTTCGTAATATTTGATAACATGATGCACTACTGGCTACTGACCCAGAGGTAAGCAGGCGTTCATCATCATATCTATTGTTACAGGGAGTATTTTTTATTTCTAGCTTGAAACTGTGATTCTGATTCAATCCCTACCTTCATTACTGAATACTATCATTTATGCCTTAATCAGCTTTAATGAATGGGAATCTTCGAAAATAATAACAAACATGTCAATCCAGGCTGGATAAAATGCTTGAAACTTTTCAGCTCAACAGTTGAGGTCAAATCGTCAAAAAATACTGAATGCTTGCCACTACTATGTTATAACCTTTGTAGGAGTCTGTATTGGCACAATAGAAAGTATGGGTGGAAGGTCTATTGTGATTGGAATAATTGGGAATGCCGTGATATATTTTTCATTTTCCCTATCTTGTATTATATCATCTCTTTTATATCGTATTTATTTGAATTTTTGTATTGAATTTTTAACGAAATTCTTCTATATTCCGATCAATTTAAAAAGCAAATGAATCCCGCACGACGTTACTCTTCCGTAAGTTCAATTATGTATTCTATCCCACAAATAAATGAAGACTCAATATAATAAACGATTCACTTTACATCCCAATAAAACTGAAAATAACTGTTTGTTTCATTTAATTCACTGATGATCAAATCAGAATGCATTCAATCCAGCTAAGTATTATAATTCGTGCTATGAAGAAAAGCAATCTCATTTGTGAATTCTTTTAATTCACTTCCACGCGATCAAAATATAGATATCAATCTTTTTGTCTCAAGTCTGAGCTAACGAGCATATTTGCATTCAGCTAACTAACTGCATTCGAATCATTCATCAAGTCATCATCGAACACACACACATCCTACGATTGTAGCGGTCAGTCAGTGGTTGTCTTAATCAAGGAATGTGCAAACTGCAAAGTGCTAGGCTAGTGTAAAAAATACAACAGCTCATAAAAAATGTGTCCGTTTGTTGATGCAATCCGTGCAGCATCAAAAAGCGAGACATGTCTCCGTCGGTCGAAGATGCACAACTTCCTAATTCCTACGTATATCCTCATCCACCTGTCAGTCTGCTGAGATGCACACAAGAAAGAACGGCAGATCAACGAAGCTGATTACTTTCAGAGATTGCAATAATAACAACAATTTAACAATAGGCCATGATATCCACGCCTAAGATTTCGCTGGTGTAACTGTTAATCAATGCTCGAGGGCTGTTGGAGAGCACGAAGCAAATGGGAATGAATAGGTTCTAATTATTTTGATTGTAGTGCGTACAAAGGAATACATACAAAGTGAGAAGACGAAGAAAATTTTAATACAAATTTAATTCAGAGAGATACGAAGAAAGATTTGCCGCAGCTGGTCTCAGTCTTATCAACTTCAAAAATGATTGAAATTGAGTGTGAGTAACAATAGACTTAGTGTTCAATCGAATCACAATATTATTATTGATCATAATGATGGTTGACCATACAAATTTCCTATCCACTCTAACTTATTGTGGCTGCAAACGATGTGGACATAAAGTGAGTCTATTATACTTGAAATCTTCAATATCTGATGAGTATGCAGCAATCAGAGCAAACCTACGAGCTAAGCTAAAATAGGAAAGGGAAAGTTTTAATAGAGAAATATAAAGTTTAATCGTCTTTCGAAAGCGATTTCGGTAAAAATTGCTTCATTCATCAGCATAAATAAACTCGTAATACTTCAATACTTGAGCACTTTTCGTTCACTCATCCTAGTCCATAGTGTAATTGAATTTTTGTAGTTTTTCAACTCTAGTAATAACCAGATTTATATGTGAATGTGCAGCAAGGTCACACCTTCGTATTAAAAAACCTGTGTGGTACTACTAAACCAGTATCAAATCACAAGTAGTATACTAGTACACCATTTCCTTTCGTGCTTTAAACTTTAAACAACCTAATCGAGTGACAAGACAAGACGGGTTACTCGTCTTTGCCAGGTCATGAGGAGTGTTCACCTGTATTTACATACTTAATTGGGGATGAGAAAGAAATAATGAAGGCTCAAGAGCTCACCTTATTTCCGGTCCTACTCGGCTAGCCAATGTTACTTGGCTATCCGCTTTTCCAGGTGGAATTGTTTCTAGTACCATTGCTTCTTGAGGAGGAGGATTGCAATTACCTGCGAGAAATAAAATTCATGCTTTTAGAGAAACATCATCTTCAACGGTTAATTATGTAGGAGATCCCTCCTTCGTAATGATAGAGGTGCGCATTCAAAACAAATACAATAAATTCTGTAAATATGCGAAAGTTACGGTAAATTAGAAGTTACCGGTCATTGATACGCTGCCCTTTAAGCCCAGAGACCAAACCTACAGATTGTAAAAGGACACTCGAGTGTTCCCAGCTAGTTAATATATCACCAGCCATTTCCGAAACTAGGCTACATGCGATAATATACCTGTACAGCCGACAGTCAGTAACAATTGGCCACCTCGCAAACTCACAAATAGCTGCCTAAAGTATGACAATACTTGTAAGTCATTTTCGTGTGAGAGTGATAGTAAATTTACATTTTTGGGTCAGTTGTCCCACAATGAATAGGACGTATGCATATGCTTATTGTGGTTCAGTTTCAGTGGTAATGTGCCTAAGTGCTAGAACTAAATGAGTGTTTATTACAATTGTCTTTGTGCGAATACATTGTGTCCAATAGATATAATTTATTGTATCCTATTAACTTCAAAGTTAAAAGTACTTTTCGTTTGATTGTCTTGGGCTATTAATAACGGCATTGTAAAGCAATAATTAATTTTGCGCGTCATAGCTTCATTGTACTTTTGAAGACTTATAACATAATATGATGTATGGCTGGGAAAACTAAGGCTTTCCTTATTTTTGGTGACAAACAGCCTGTTGGGTAGGATTTGTGAATCGAATTAAATGTGCAAGACGGCAATATCTGTGAAATGGTACTGTGCTATTATTATATTGCGGGGTATATTATTCTAATTGTGAAAATGAAAATACACAGCCGGCAGAAATTATGTATTTCACAAAGAATTATGTTTTCCTACTGATCAATGACATTATCTGCTTACGTCGTTACTCTGGTCTCACTAAGGAGCTTATTCTCCTTAGAACCAAATGAATTTCTGGATCAGATTGAATTGAATCTAAGCTGCTTTTCCTTTTGTCATGAAATCATTGTTACACGCTGAGTATGACAAATTAATTTATTATCGTATTTTGAGCTTTCACTTAAACCTCTGGGGAAGATGGAAGAATAATCGAGACAATAACTGCCATGTGAAGAGCGTCTTAGCAAATTAAGAGCGAAATTACAGCTTACCTATAGGACGATCCTTTGAGGGGATCAAATCTCATGGAACAAAGATTTCCTCAGTGTGCTTCAGCTCGATGAAACCACAATTTGCTTGATATGAGAAGAAGACGATGTGACGATGATTCTCAAAGACGAATCGAGTGTGTCTGAGCCTCTGAGAAGCTCTGATGTGTAGCGGGGTTTGAAGGTGCAGGTTTACAGGTTTAAGGAAATGTAGGAACGGTTGATGGAATTAAGTATATATTGGTAGTGCAAGCTGGGACTTCTTAAATGAATTGTTTGAGCAGGAACAACCTCAGAAAACCGGAATCGGAAGAATGGTGCTGGAGTGTAGAAGGTGTGTGGGGGTTTAATGAGACTTAACTCATCGTATCTTCACCTCAACCATATGTGTCAGTCTTAAGTGAAATGACTCGGAGAAGATATATAGAGAGAGAGCTTCTAAGGTGTGTACTTAAATCAAAGTTTGAATAACGAATTGTGTTTAAGAAGGAAGGTCTGTACTAACCAAGTTATCTCTTCAACCCCAAACTTCTGTCTAAAACTTTAATCTCTCAGTCTCATGTAACATTCGTTCATATCCATCTCTGGGAGGCAATCCACCTGACGAGGTTTTCTGAATTAAATAACTCACCTGTGCCCACTCAATGTACATTTCCTTTTTGTTGGCTAGCCTCTACAAAACTCTTTATCATTTTGAATGCAATTTAGCACGAATAGTCGAATAGTTATATCCGCTTTATACATTCTACACATACACAGATTGTGCATGTGTGGTAGCATGCAGCATGAATGCAAAGGTGCTTCTATGGACTCGCATGCACGTCATCTTCTAGCTACTCGACCCTATAGGTCCGAGATGACTTTGAAGCTCACTAAAGTTACTACATATTGTAGTTCACATGTATATGTTAATTACAATTAAAAATTACCTAAAGCTTAGTCAGCCAAGCCGACTTTGAGACTCATTTGTTCAAGAATATTTGTGCTGGTAAGGTAATCAAATGGAGCTTGAGGATTCATAAGAAATTCTCGTGAGTAGAGCGTATTCACTTTCAATGATCACGCTCGCCTATTTCCATGAATCCTACGGGAAGGACGCAAATTACACAGTAAATTCTAAATAATTCTGGGCATCACCAGCCATTTCACATGGGAGACTCTGCTTTGTCCTTCACATTATGAAGCACATCTTGGAAATGCTACATATGGATCAGCCTATGATGTTATTTGTGATCTTGATGAGCAAATTTAACAGTAGAAATCGGAGTACTCTACGAGTTTCTGTTTATTCGGCTGAGAAATCAATGTCACACCTGAAAAATCAATGGAATGAAACGACCTTCCATTATTCCGGACGTGTTTTCCCAGAGAGTTTTGCTGTAGATGTAGTTGTAAGTTGTAAGCACTTATATCCAATGCTAACCTATGAAGTTTTACATAAATGAGATGCATATAGTACTTATCGCCGCACGAAGCAGAATAAAGTGAAGTGACTTGTGAGTATTTTTATCAGTGGATAGTTTACATGTATCACTTC
>JAQGBV010002454.1:0-11511 GCA_034698685.1 Isotomurus pseudopalustris | reverse complement strand
AAAGAGTCTCTCTAGACTCTAGGTATCTTTTCTTTGCATTGAACTGGATAAGATTGCATGAACATGGAGATTACTTCCCTGCGTTGGATTTACTTAACTCGTTATCCTATTTGAATGAATCCATCTGGCTTTTCATACACGCGGAGAGTGTTGCAATGTTGTGTGTGTGTGTGTGTGTGTTGTTCACAGGTCGAATTGTCGGCATTTTGGGGAGAGACATGCAAGAATCCCGGATTTACCGATCAAATGGACCATATTGCTGGTTTTTATAGAACATAAAGGAGTTCAATTGATTCTTTCCACAGTCATCACAGACTTCATGGCAAATGTGTGTGTGTGTATGTGTATGTGTGTTGTTGGCGATAGAGAGAAAGTGCAATTACACGAGATGGCTTTACACATGCAAGAACCCTTTTGCCTTTACTGTTTATACCTATTCCAACTACCTGCCAATGAGTTCATGAAATGAAACAGATGCAATTCCCCACTATAAGAGACGCAAAGGAAGAACGCAGGGCACAATTGACTATCAAATCTACACAGCCTACAGAGTGTGTGTAGTGTGCTACTTACTACTTTACTACGGTCGAATAAAACCCCATTTAACCCGTAATACGTTCTATTCATTCCACCCGAGAGTTTAAAAGTCTTTGGAGAGCAAAACACGGAGGAATTCTCTCCTGCTCCCCGAATTCGTTTGTGGATGTTGTAAAATTTGATAGTAAAACACGGAGACGAAGCTTTGGAATTAAAATGTAGAGTAAACAGAGACTCCTTCTCCTCTGCCCCTCTCGATCAAAATTGGCTTCCTCTTTCCATGTAAACTTGAATGCATCTTATCAATCAAAACATTCTTTTATACAGAAACCAACCTCACAGTCTTCTCTCTCTCTCTCTCTCCCTTTACTGAAAAGTCAAAGGAATGTTATTTTATAAAATTGAACCTTTACTCTTGTTCTATCTCTCTCTCCTATCACTTTCATCATCCAACAACTCTCCACTAAGGAAATGAACACGGAAGTAAGGGAATACATCTATCTCCGTGCGTTTCATGAATAGTCAAGAGATTTAGGAATGATGATTTCTCCTCGTAATATGTTTATAATAATGTTCAAAGGCTTGTGTGTGTAGACCATCATAATCATCCAGGTCCTCCAGTAAGCACTGGCAGTGTGCTAGGCTCACGTGCGTTCACTCCCAACCCTTTCCATTCAATCATTTTTTTGTGTGTGAAGACTCCATTTACAAACCCTTTTACACCCGAGCATCGTATTGCACACGTATCGCCAGTACACATTGCATATCAATTTAATCGGAGGAACAAAAAAATCTTAACTGACAGGACAAACTGAGAGAGAGAACCCTTTTCATGCTAATAATACGCACACACACAAACACACAAGTAAGGGCCTACTGGCCTAAGGTATACGTACACTCCATTCTTCCATAGACAAAATTCCTTTTGATAATAAAAAACAGCTCGCGAGGAATAAAAAACTGTGTGAATCGCATTATGCACTACTACTACTACTACTATCATTATGCAGTCTCATCTTTCTCCCGAGAGAAAGGGTTGAACTCTTCTTGAGTTATGGATATGCTAATGCAAGAGAACGAATAAAAAACACCTACCGCTGCGCTTTGGAAATCGTCTTCTTTAGTCTGTGAGTTGGTTGTTGGTTGAAAGATGTGAAATGGGAGGAGGAGTCGAGCCTTGCGCTGAGGTGTTTCATATGCAAAAAAGGTTGGATTTACATATCGATCACTTTAAAACGGGCTTTCCCCTGTGTCAGCGCATACCACACGACTTGCTTTTTATTCATAGTCTATCGATTTACTCTTTAAGGCTTAACCCTTTCATGTGTAGTCTCTAGTCTCTGTCCTGTCACTTCTTCACCATGTTTAAAGTTTGAAAGTTTCTCGTGTATGAACTAACAACCAACTACGTGGAATTTATGCTATTTGAACAAAATCATGTATGTATGTATGCTCACGCAAGGAAGAGAATTATTCTATTGGAGTTTTTTTAACAACTCTAAAGTCTAATGGATTACCATTAAATTACGTAGCATGCTTGCCTCTACTCACATTCACACAACTCACTAGTCACTAGCTTGTTGGGTTCTTAGGTTCTTTGTGCAAATTACAAACAGATCGTGTTTGGCTGGTAATTGCATTTTTTTCCTTTTTCTACTAAGGAAAGTCGTGTACGTGGGTCCTAGAACCGTTCATTAGATATTCAGTATTCATGTTTTCATGATAATTGAACATTCAACGGTTGAAAATGCACACGAAGCTAAAGTGATAATTCGTAAAGTAGTATCATGAGTTTATCAGTCATCAAGTAATTACCTTACTTTGTATTTATATTGTACTTGTGCCAAACTTCTAGGATCCTTGATTAAAACAAAGTTGCAGTAATAATAATTACGGGTAAAATCCATTATTACCTTGTCAGAAATGACTTGGGTCTGGGTCTGAATTGTCTGATATATGTAGAATGTCGATGGGGTAGTCAATCGTCAAAAACCTGACAGTTTTGCAAGTCTGGGAAATGTCTCAGGTAGTAAAAAACCATCTGACTTGAATTCTCCTTCTTCACCTTTTTTGTTAATTTCGTGTTATGCCTAGCAATTAAAATGTGTGGATTATATTCATTAGTGACGAGAAGTGGTCCTCGTAGTGCTTCTGTGTGTAACCAGAAAGAATGTTTTGGGATGAAATCTCCTCACCTGGCGTTTTTTCTAATTATGTCTGTGAACAACAACATGATCCCTCTAAATAGGAAACCACAAAATATATACATGGACTAAAGGCAACCTTATTATTAGTTTCATGTTTAAGGTTGGACTCATTCAGGTATTAATAAGACTTGCTACATGGATTCCTTGTAAAACTTTGAACACAAGTATATAATATATACAAGGAGAGAAAGAGAGGCTGCTGCTGTAACTGTAACATTACTCATCTACACATTTATTCCCTCATCATTTGACTTGCACACACGCAGTTCGAGAAAAGTCTTTAACGAAACTCGTAATCGTAAATTAATCCTTAGTTAGGAGAGTAAGCCACACAGAAGAAGGAAGGAAAGGCTCGCGTATAATTGCTACCACCACAAATGGTTCATTCTGCTGAGCAAATGAATGACTCAACTCAAACATAAAAATCGACCGAGCAAAGAAAGGCACATAGCATCTCAGAGTCAATAACTTTTTGGGAATTGCATTTACCAGCAGCAGCACACTTGAATAGTTCTGGTCTCTCTCTCTCTCTCAATATATATATATATTAAGTGTATACACGTCCTGTATGTTCCACTAATCCATGAATGCTGCTGCTGCTGCTGCTGCTGTTGTCCGTCCGAGTATGCATTGGAAATAGGCTTTCCACACGGATTCGAGAGAAATTAGAGACTCTCCTCAGTTAAGGCTGAGTGGAAGTCTCTCCTCTCCCTTTGGCGAAAATGGGAGAGAGATGAATACATTTTTCTCTTGTTTGGTGAAGGAAAATCGAATATTTGCTTGGTTCCTTGCTGCTCCTCTGCTGCTAATGCATATGTATTCTTGGGACGGAATGCCCGAAAGATCATCAAAGTCCCGGAAAAATCGATCGGAATAAGTCTAATTCCACCGAACAGCTTAACTCATCCCATGATTCTTCCAGTCGACTCGCTCACAAAAAACCAAAATACTTTTCCTCCGTTCCTTCTTCTCCTACTTTCTTACTTTCTCTTAAGTTTATGCGAAGTTTGCATCAGGAAGGAAAAATACATTTTGGTGGACACAAAACCCGCATACAAAGTGTGTGTGTGTGTGATGGTCTAAGGAAAGCGTAGAGAGGCTAGCAGCTACTTTGAAGAAGAAAGGAATTTCCTCCTCAAATCCTTAAGCTGTGGTGGTCAAGAGAGTCTCTCTCAAGCTACTTTCTCCCATGTAAAGTAACACAAAACTTTAGTGCATTGGTTGCATAATGGGAATGACTGGGTCTGTTCAGAGATTTAGATGGTATTGTCCTGTTTGCTTTTTATGTCCTGAAATCGTGTTTCTTATTCCATCTTAGTAAGCATTATTATCCTCTCTGAAATGGAAAGGAGCTCAATCACCACCACCACCACCAAAGGCTATTCAATAAGATCGCGGAGAAAAGCTCATTTCTGTATGCAAGGAATTGGAAAGATTCAAAGTGAGAGGAAATCCTCGACGAGCTCTCTCCTCTGTTACTCTGTTATACATAGAGTTGGATATAGTTTAATGGACACACACACACACGCATACGCAGGTCACTTTCCCCCACACTGGTCTCTCTCTCTCTAATGTCCTACAACAGATCAACATTAACAGCCTCATGATGATCCCACACACGAGCCATTCTACTCCCACAATGTCCAGCTCCTTGCACAAATGCATCCTTACTTTCTGCCAAAAAGTTAAGAGACACACAAGGATAAGCAGTGAAAGAAAGCAAATCCCTAGATTCGTAGTGGACCCTTCCTTTGCATCTCATCTCATTTCATTTGACTAAAAGTGCCCATTTCTTCCACTAAAATAAACATTTTCATTTCAACTGGACATACACGATGGACGTTTGAGTGATATTGGACCAGTCAGCAGAGAGAAAGAGACAGACGGAGGAAAGAGACGCAAAAGCTACACTCAGTTGCTTGTCAAAAAATCCTCTTAAAGGAAGGCTACTTAAGTTACTACTTTTGCCTACTGAAGGATACTTTTCCTGCTTTTAGGATTCAATAAAACTCATACATATTCATTTTAAGAGGAATGACGAGAAGTCTGGACTTTGTGGAAGAAAATCTCCATCTCAGCAGTTCATTGAGGAGAGAGAACCCATTTTAATGTGATAATACACAAAAACGAAGGGGTTTTTCATGGTGGATGAATTCGAATTATGGAAATGATATGATAAAACGAATCCTTTTTCTCTCCACTATTATTCCCTGTCATCTCACATGTCACAAGGTTCAACAGTTTTTTACTTACTCGCTCTCTCTAAAAAGTACGGAAGGGGGAAACAACAAGAACAAGACTATTTACACTCACCCACAGTGAAGAGCATGGGAATCCTACTCTCGAAATATAACCCAAATTCACCCTTCCCTTCATGTCATTCTGTGATTATCCCTTTCCTATTAAAAGGTAGGGTTTAATTCAACCACGTTTAGTGTAAGAAATCGCAGTATTATTTGCCTGGGAACAAGTTTTTCTCTTGTAAATGTTTCACAGATTTCTGAAAAAGCTGAGAATTATAGATTTCTTCCTATTCTCTATAGATCTTCACCCTTTTTGAATGTGTGAAGTAAAATTCCCAGATCCTTAAATAATGTTTCTTTTCTGTAATAATAAAAAGTGTATTCCTTCTTTGTGAATTTTAGGGTTAAAGTAGAAGAGTGGAATGCAAAAAAAAACATTCTGTTCGTACAACTAGTGACCTTTTATTTCTTTCTCTAAGTGCATGTTACTTATGCAGGAGTTTATGAGGCATAATTCCATGCAAAAGTAACTTTTTGTGTGAATAGTTGATATAGAGTACCAGGAGGCAGTCTATGGAGATTAGATCTGAGAGAGGAATAGAAATGAGCATGTAAATCATCTGGCATCATGACTGATAAGAGAACGATTTCATGGAAATGATAATAATTTAGTGGGAGAGATAGAAAAGAGAGCAATCATGAATCAAGGAGAGGAAAGATGGATAAAAAATCTGGGTTAATTACGAGAGGCACACAGAGTACGAGAGTGAAGGAGCTCGTTTTCGCATCGCCGTACCTCCTACTGTTCCAAACAACTCCAACAACTCTCTGAATTAATGTAAATTTAAAACTTTGTCTATTTCAAATTCAAATTGGATAAAGTGATGGGGGTATAATTTCCCGATTTTTCATTCCGACCCTAAAGGGCTCAAAAACAATCTGTCCACTCCCCAGGACGTCCACTTCCTCGGAAATTTATAAAAATAGAATTATTACACATTACACACAATCATAACAATATGTTTCTCTCCACTCCACATACCTCGGGTTGCTGTGTGTGTGTAGCCGATTGGAATTCTAAATTCATATTTAACTTATTTAACTACTTTTCAACTTTTCTTTCTTTGATCTCCTATAAGTTATTGCTTATTCTTAAAGACTCACCAAGTCCACGCCTATTCCCATCTCTCATTTACATTCACTTTCATACTTAACCTTTCATCGTACTTAATCAGGTTCCGAGCTCACCACATAAACACTTAATCTGTCAGCCGCTCATCACTCAGTGACATTTACATTTCCCATTTCACACACACACACACACAAATCTGTTGTCTGTGCTTTAACGTAGACGTACAATTATTACTTTACATCTTATTAAAATCAAACTTGAAGTACTTTGGAAAGTTCACTATTATAATAAGCAGCAGATGTAATAAATGTTGTACACGTAAAATTGTGAAATGGTAATTGGGTTTAAAATCTCGATGGGTCAAGTAGTTCAGTAGATTGAGAAGCCAAAATATATGCGATTATCTAATCCAACTGTTCGTACATTCCTGCCAAACTCTAAATAATTACACTTCCATAAAAACTCACATTACCTTAATGACTTCGAAATGTTCTCAAGAAGGAAAACCTTTAAACTTTAAAGTAGGTAATTATGCATGACGGAAATCATTTGTGAATTCCCTTCTCAACCTTCTAAATGCTTATTATACTTCGAGGTGTGTATGTGTTGTGCGATACTACCAAGTGTATTTCAACTCTAGGGAAATTACTCCATCAAAAGGTGCAAAAACTTCAAAGCAGTTTAAGTGGAATAGCGTAAAATTCATGAAGATTAAATCAATACGACGCTGTGTACTTAAATTCTCTCATATTCACTCGAATAATACTTAAGGGAATTATTAACCAACCTCCTTTTGCATTTTCTACCAATCTCTGCTTGTTCCATTATTATTGAGAATTGAGGGAAAGAGTCGCAAAAAACGACTCCATTAATCTCTGTCCTTCTCATTAATTAAATCTCCAAAAAATCTCTCCCAAGTTGAAGTTTGATCTTTGCCTTAATATTCCATTGTTTTTCATGTGCTTTCCTTACAGTTCCTCGTCATACAACAAGTTGTTTAAATGATGATGCCTTTAAGCATGCAATTTCCCAATCTGCTGAGCCAATCTTTAACAATCGTTTCTCTCTCGTGAATGATCTTGTGAGTCGTGGGCTACGTTAGATTAAACATGGTAATATATTCACTCTAGAGGAATAACCTTATTTTTCATTACGCTATTAGAGACTGAGCGAGCATCCAAGTTGGAGGGAGAAAAAATCTTTAAAGTCTGAGGTTTTTCTACGCAAGCAATATTGACTGACAATTTGTGATTAAGTGGTTTAGACCTTAGAAGAAATATTCTGATGATAGTAGAGATGAGGTGCCCTCCTCCATCGTTGATGTTTATGGGGGTGTTTAAAAAACACGATTATTGCTGGGAGGAGAGCATATAGTAAGCAAACTTGCACTTTTAATGAGAGGCCAAGCAATTTATTAAGATTTAGTCTCATAGTCTTTTAAACGAATGAACCAATCAATCAAGTCGTCCCGATGTGAATTGGAAATTAGTTCAACTCATGTGTAACTCTGATGTCTGAGGAGCAGAGGCGGAGATCCAGTTGGACTTTATTCAGGTGGATGTAAAATAAATGCTCGGGCCTTCGTAGATTCTCCCTTCAATCACTAGTTTGCCATTATCATTACTCATGCAGGTTAACCCTTCCTTCTTATTTGGATTTCCATTTTGGGACAGACTCTCGTCTCTCTTTGATTGAGATTCTCTAGTTTTTGTTTGACTAAGGACAGAGTACAAGAGAGCTTAGAGCTTTTTCATAAAATGGGAAAAAGATCAAAGAAAAAAGTGTATTCCATTTCCTTCTCCCTACACACTATTTCCCTTGCAAACAAAAGTACGTAAATGATTATAGTGGTGGTGAGTAAGTTGAGAATGGACCAAAGGGAGCTTCCAGTATGCACAGGGCTTTCCAGAATGCAACTAAATACAAGTTGTACAGGGTTACAGAAATATTCTGATGTCACTTTTATGAACAAACAGCATTCTTCCTTAAAAGATGTGTGTGTGTACAACATAGATATTGAAGGTAATTGAAGGTATTCCTTTAAAATCTATGGTGTACAATCAACTACTAATATTACCCTGAACCTCAATTTCAATTTATTACGTAATGAGTGAATCACAAATAATTTTGACCTGCAAGTGCAATTTTAGAAAACCTTTCCATTAGTTCCACCTTATTCAATAATGCGCTTTGAGCTTCTATTTATTCTTCGAAATTTGTTTTTAAGCTTAAAGTGTGCGTTATAGGAATCTCAGGATTGTCTGTGGACGAACAACTTGACAACATAAAACATGCAGTGTGTAATGGGTAATGGTAGAGAGAAGTAAAGAAGAGAAAAAGGTTGCGTGAGATGCGGTCAAGGTCTTTTCCTCGCTTAAATACATCTTTTTACTGAAATTTCTAAATTTTAGGATCATTTTCTTCAACCATACTGGACACAAATGGTGGTACAGTTCTTGTTAAACTGGAGAAAAATGCGAGTCATCATTACTGTAGTACAAAAGTATACTTGGAAATTATACACGGAGCCACACACTTGTTTCCTTACAAAACATGTACGTTTATTATTTTGTATCTTCATACCGCTTACTCATCTACGTTATGTAATCTGAATTTCACAAGCGAGTATCAATAGGAGCTTTCATTCTATGAATTCTTAACATAATAAATCCGTATTTCAATGTAAGATGTTAAGTAAAGTCTTGAAAAAGAATAATCTTCCATTTCCATTGTCTGCCACTTAAGGTTGAACTTTGGAAGTCTGACTCAACAGAGATGGGTTTGTAGAAAAAATTCCATTTGCAAGAAAATGCATTACCCATCATTTGAATAAATAGAGCAACAAGATTAGTTCTCTAGAAATCTCATTTAGTTAAGACAGCATGGAGCATATAGAATTTGGGATACAAAGTGTGGAGACACACAGGCTGAATCTTACTTCATTATGGAAGCGAGAAAAACAAACAAAAATGAGACTCGTTGATCGACAAGAATATGAGATAGAAATATGAGAAGTGAATGTGAAATGAGGTAAGTGAACAAATTGAATTGGATCACTTTTACTAAATAGTCTATTGCATACAAATTAGAGGAATAAATTTCTCGTTTATGATGATGAGCTATCAAAAGAGCAATTTATGCATGTTCGGGGATGGGAAGTACAAGTCTGGGGTTCTCATCGTGCATGATACGTCCAACGTCTGATGATGTGATGATGGGTAAATACACCTTGTAGCCATTTAGCATACGAAGTAATGAAAAGGTAGCTGAAGTCAGGAGAACTCGATAAACATATACACAAGAAAAATAAGTTTCATTTTACATACAAACACACAAAGAAACAACTTTTTATCCACTTCTGTGCTCAGTAAATGAAATGAAGTGATGCATGACTGAAGGTGTACGTACCTATTCTGATTATACATACACACTCACACACACACACACACATATATATATAAATATTCCTTAGGTACATCTGCACGACAACTTATATTGATGATTTCCTTTAGAGTGTGAAGTGTTATTGAGTCATCAATAAGTAAATTATTGTTTCAATTTGAATTTATTTAAGTGATGCACTGCACTCCTCATGTGTGTGTGTGTGTACTTTCATTTTGTTCATGTATGTAAACTCTTTATCAAGTTTTTCCTCCCTGAAAGAAATGTCGAAATGCATAATAATCTTTTGAGTATCGAGTTATATCAACGTATGTCTTGGAGGTTCTTTAATTTACACAGCACAGTTACAAGTTGAATTTAAGAAGTAGAAAAAAATCAATCAGCAGTAAAATCCAGAGATAGACGTGCACGAAGGATACGAACTCGTTAATAAATTACATGTCACTGATTTATACTCTGAGGCAATAAAGATTGTGACCGTTTTTTGAACTGTAAATTGCCTTGAGATTTTGAGAAGTTAGAATATAAAGCATAGACACACAATGGGGTGATTGTGAAGTGGTATGAGTTTCATGCAAAATCTTAAAGTGAAATGAATCGCTCCTTCATTATATTCTCTTTGTAAGTTATTACTTAAATTATTATCATAAAATGGTTAAAATACTTGTTAAGTTACGTGAATAACTTTTGATAGGAGAATAATGACTACACGCACGTCAACTTGTCATTCACATTAATGCATTCACAAGGCGTATAATGATAATATGATAAAGATATCAAATTCAATTAATTCTTGATTCCATCTCATGCCAAGAATGTTTGTTTTAAATGAAAATATTAGTAGACCAGACACTGTCTTGTAGAGATTTGAATTCCTTGAACAAACTCACAAGTAAGAAGACTCACTCATCTGTCATTCTGGGCGTCGCATCAAAAATCCACACCATCAAGACACTCGACTGCTACTTTACTTTAACTAAGAAAGTAGTCGCCTGTCTTTTTCTTCTATTCCTCCACTATTTTCTAACAGCACAAGCCCCAATTTCAATAGGCAATTATTAAATTATTCCTCATGCAACAAAAGTGTTCATTCTGTTGGATTTGAGTGTGAATTTTGGGTAATTTTTAGACCGTGAAATCCTGGAGAATCAAATACTTAAGTCTCCTTTCACAGTAGGAAGGCTGGCTCAACAATTTCATCTAAATATCACAACTCACTGTGAACATTTTCATTGAAAAGTAGAAAAATTGAAACCCAAGAAGACGTTTCTAGGAGAGCATTACAAAAGGACCCTCTTTTGTTCTTCCCTCGCATGGATCTCCTAAATTCTAAAATAAATTGCGTCCTCAAATCCTCAAAATGCTCAACTCTTGTGGTGATTATCATTGTTCCCTTGATTGCTGCATGACATGGACATGACCCTTGGGCATGTTGTATATTTAAAACTCCTCCACTTCTGCGGGTATTCTTCCCTTCGCTGTAATTCATTTGATAGCTCACGTCAAACGAAACACACAAGGTAGGATATTTGGGGTGGGTCAGTGCGGATAATATTCTTTTTCCAGGGTTTACAACTAGACTACAAGCCACTACACGAGTCTCCGATGAAATAGGAGTCTCTCTATAATCTATAGCATCCAATCTATAAATATAAAATAACTGAGGGTATGTCGCGTGTGTGTGTGGGTGTAGGAGTAAATAAAGTGTACCCTTCATTCGGAAAATCTACCAGGATTTTTCGTATTCACCCGAATCTTTTGAATAACACCCGTATACTCATATATTGCGTTCATTAAGGAAGGATAGACATCCCAAAATGCTCCCCATTTTAATACGCATAATAATCGCGTCTAATCATCGAAGGAAGGGAGAGTAGAGCGCAAATCAAGCTCCAAATCTCCAGACTTTCTGTATAAACGGATTTGAAAACAAAAGTTGAGCGAGTCTCTGGAGGATTTCCCAACAGATTCTGCTCTAAATGTCTACACA
>JAQGBV010002453.1:0-11517 GCA_034698685.1 Isotomurus pseudopalustris | reverse complement strand
AGAAGAAGAAGGAGAAGGGTTCTTTTTAAATCTTGTCTTTCTCTCATCCATTTTAGAGTACCTATGCTCCATTATCTTGGTGCGAGCAAACGTGGTATCAGAGGTTTTATTAGTTTAGAAGTAATGGGTAGTCTCCGGATCGATGAATGAAGGGGATCACGAAAGAAAGAAGACGGTAAGTAGTTCGTAGTTAGCAGGAGACGGCAACCCAACTGCAATTCCAGTTGGCATTTTATTCCGACTTGAGACTCTTGTGTCTCCCCTCGTCGAATGAATGGATCTCTTTAATTCGTTTTTCGGACTAAAAAGGAATCATCTGTCTCATTTTTCTCACACAAGTCCTTCCGAAATGACAAAAAAACCGTTTTCATTCTAAACTCTATCATCTTATCGCATGCTTTCTTTTAACTCCCCTAAGTACAATTCTGCGTCCTCTTAACTCAACCGTTCCATTTGGTCTCTAACATTTAATCTTTTCTTCAATTACTTAATTGAGACAGCACTGTTCACATATACTCCAAAGACAGTCATTAGTAGCTTTCATCTTATTCTCTCTTTCTTTACAACTTTCTCTTCTTCTCAGGCCTCCTCCGCTCTCAAGCATTGGTCAACAAAAACTTTTGTTCTTCCCTAAACTTCTTGCAGCCCAACTACAACTCTCCTGTACAATCTAATTTCTCCACACTACACATTTAATATCTCTGTCAAGAAATAGAGAGTCTGAGACTGAGACACAAACTTCTTGTTTCCCAGCATGTTAAAATATTATTATTGCACCTTCTGATAAACACCCATAACCATCATCATCATCATCATCGTAGCATGCTTGATGCTTGTGATGCACGTAACACTCTTATGTACAGACAAGGAGAGTGTGAATAAGTGTGAGATGAGACAGATTTGATAGTTAAGCTATAAGGGCAGAAGTGCAGGAGAACAATCTCCCTTGGCAATTTAATTTGAAGATGATCCTTTCTGCTTGAATAGGGGTAGCAATTCGGTCAGTTTTGTGGAGAGTGGGAATCTCTGATTTAGTATCACCACTCGCACTGTTTCTCTTTGGGGAAAGCACAGTTGTTGCCGATTAAAGGGAAAATCGGATTAGTCCAAGTGGTGCTACGTACAACAAGTAGCATTATTCTCACCAAACACATCACAGTGGTCCTGAGCTTCTGAGCAATGAATGACAAAACAGTAAGATCGAGCCATCGTTATAAAATACAACAGTTCCGCCTGTCACTAAATCTGTCTGTCTCTTCAGAAACACACTGTGAATGCCAACATACCTTACACACACACGCATCCACGGATCTTTCGTTTTTACTTCCCTATATTATGCACAGGCATTTCCTTCAAGAGAAATATTTAAATGACAGCAATCATGGAAGCATAAACTTGTGTTAATCACTAATCTGCCCTCTTATGGCCCTTTAATGAGAGAGGGAGAGTCTCTTCTGATCCTTCAATTCACGCCAACCCTGGGCTTCTTTCATTCGACTCAAGTGGACGTGAACCAACTCCTCTGATGCTGCTGCTCTCCACTCTCATCTCAAATCGCATTGTTAAACTTAATACTATGAAACTATAAAGCCTTGTATATAAATTGTATATAAATTATTTTAAAACCTAAAAATAAAGTTGTGCCTAGTAGAGATAGCACTAGAGCCAAACTGGTGAACAAAAAGATTGTTATCGTAAGCCAACGCTTTATTGTTACATAATAAAAGAGTTACTTTTCCAAACGTATCCCAAATATGATCCTCAACACTTTTGTATTTAGTCGGTACACTGTTCTTTATGATGTCGTCGATAAATCGGATTTATTTCGAGAGATAAATCCAAGTCCCCTTCTCCTATCTATCTTTCTGTGTGTGGTGTGAAGCTCGTATGAACATGAACTCTGTCCGTGTGGAGTCAGAGACTGTGTGTGTGGTTCCAAAACTCTAAAGGACTACACTTCTGCTGGTGGTAAAATAGAAAGCAGAGTGTGACACAACAAAATATAAAAGTGTCATTAGGTCCATGAATATTGAAAGACAGATTATCATAATGCGACTCATCTCATTCCCTTTCCGTTTACTCTTGTCATCATCACTCTTTCCTGGCTGAGAAGAGTCAAATTTGTACTTTGGAATGATGGATTCTCGTCTCTCTCACTCTCCAGACTTCCAACTTGACTGGAACTATAAAGACACACACACAACCTATTACCTATTCAGTCATCTACTCGACTATTACTTCTTCTACTCTACTACCTATCCATCTGAAGCTTTATATTCTCTCTGAGATTTTTTGTGATATAGCCCTGTGACGGCACAAGTCACAACTTGGCTTCATCTGTCACATAATTTGCATAACATCTCGCTCAGCTTAAACTGACTATGAAAGATAAGCATTTTTACCCACAATCAATTAAATTGCACTTATAATTCATGAATTGTGCTTGCTATAATATGTTTAACTTATGGGGTGAGTTAAGTCTTAATTAACTTCACTTTTTATACCAATACCAACGTGGCTGTGGAAAAATGAATGAAGTATTCATGAAAGCTTCCTTTTTAGTTGGTGCCGGAGAAATGCGATACATTTTGGGAGAGTCAGTGAGGAGTGACTGGAAGAAGTGGATTCCTTGGGTGAAAAGTACTTTGCGGTCGGTGAATAGACGAAACGTCTTTGGGTATCGGATGTTCCGTTAAATATTAATGATATAGAGGGGCGATTGAGTGAAGTCCAGTTGTGTGGAAGATATACCTCTGGAGAATTGAGGCAATGATAGGAGGATCATGGTGTAGAAGGTAGGGTAGATGGACAAAGGCTGTCATCAAATCACTTCTAGATTTATCATCCCTCCGTTTCACTCCTTCCCGTGATTCCTCCGCAATCGGAAGGAAATAGGAAACACTGGGGTTTCGAAGTTTCGAGTATCTGGTCAACATCGCTGTATAATTGCCAGAGGAGCTCTGAGCTGCGACAACCAAGGCATAAATTTGTTCCTGGTGAAGCGATGAATGAATTTTGAGGGAGATGAGGTACACAGTTTTTCCGTGAAGACTGATACTCTAAAATCTAACTGTGTAGACCGACGGAAAGCTGTGTGGACTTGAGAAGTGCCTTAAAATAGAGAGACCTCGTTCATACTTTAAGGAAGGAAGGAAGGAAGGAAGGAAGGGTGGTGGTGGTGGCTCAGCAAGTCAAATAGAAGGACGAGTAGTAGAGTAGAAGCGAAGTGTAGAGGAGCAAAAGTGTGTTGGACGAGGATGGATGCGGAACAATTCCTCAGAGATTTGAGAACTACTGACTGGAGAACGTATAGCCTATTTGTTCATGTTTAACTAATTGTTAAAGTCATTACTAATTTCCATCAAAGCTGAAGACCATAATATCAAAGTTGGTCTTCTCTTTCCATCCGACTTCAATTCAGTTAGACTTAATTTTCTGGTGAACTGAGCGTTTACCTACAAATATTTGCTCAACAATCCTACATACCGTACACACACACACACACATACACACCATACCCCTTTTCTTCTGCAAATATAACCTTTCAAATTAAAAGCTCTCTTCTCATATATACTTTCCATTTCATTCATTTTTTCTTCCTCCCTCCGACTACTCCCAGAAGAGTTCAAATGGCTCTTTTCTAAGAGTTGCCTCATCTTTCCCATCACTGCAGAATTTTAATTGTGAGCTCTCCTCTATTTTCCGCTCACTTTCAGCTCTTCACTCTTTTAATCAATGCTCGTCATCCCAACTCTCCGAACGGAAGTGCTTAAAAGCGCAATTTGTAAATCATCTAGATGAGTTTATCTAAGCTTTGCCTCGAGCAACGTATACCACATCACTTAAATCTATCGCACAGTAATGTAATCTAATTCTAGATCATCATGTTATTACTACATTATCCTTCTCTATTCATCTGCTGATGATCCCACACAAACATTTCCTCTCCGTATTATGTATGCAGCAACTAGAGAGATATTCTAGATTTAAATTTAAAATAATCTCACATGAATTGACAGATAAACGGTTGCTCATAAATTTCCTGTTGAAGTCTTAATTTTGCAGTTAAGTCAAAGATTTCATGTGTCTGTAAAATGTAAACTAGGTCCCCTCACTCGTGTATCCAGTTAGTTTGATAGCTACACATGATTTGTCATATACACTTTGACTTGTGGATTCATGAGCTTCAAGAGTGTAGCTAAAACAAGTAGATTTTAGTGTCGTAGTACGCTTTTGACATCTGAGGAGCAGCAAAACAAATCAGTTCGCTTAACGAACCTTCTGTATAAACAACCGTAAATAGCCACTCTCAATGACAAACTACAAATTCGAAGCAAATTTATTGGCAAAAGAGCTCACAGAGAAGATTCTCTGGCGCAGTACAAGTCATAACTATTTCGTCACCACTGTGACATGATATTTTTCTTGAGGCAATAAAATAAACGTGCACATTTCTTCCAAATGAAGAGCCCCGAGAGTCAAGAGTCAAAAGGTTAGGAGAAACAAAAAAGGAACTCTTCATTTCCTACTTTCCATGTACCATCCCGAGTTCCAAGTTAATCACCCTCGTTCAGTTTTAAATTTGAAACTATCTGCTATTCTTATTCCAACTATTCAGTTGTTTTTAAACAAAACAAACTAGTTTACTTGAGTCTCATGTTTGTAGTTAAATTGTAATATGTACTATGGGTTCCCAATCCAATAAAAACCCGCAATTTCTCATTCACGGTAAAATTCCCGTTTAATTCAAAAGGGAACAATTGGGTTTTTCTCCTTCCGTGTTGGGTCTCATGGGGTAATTTACAAGACAAGACTTCTACTAGTGTGTGTCAATTTATGAAGAATGTTCTCTAGATTTTCTACACAACTTCTCATCTCCGTGTCTATTTATTGCCTGTTGATATGCACAGAAACGAAGAGGGAAAGTCTGCGAAGAAGAATTGCTGTGTTGATTTCTATTTCCTGAAAAACATAAAAGGCGATGAGACTTGAGAAGTGCCAGTAACACATCTTCCGGTTAAAGATTTAGTCTCTTCGTCCTCCTTTCGGCTACTTCAGCTTCAACTACTCCTCATACACATTCAAACACTTATCTTGATTTTACGAAATCTATCGGCGTGAAGTTTAACACTACATGTACATGATACAGATAAATTGCTGCAGTTGTTTGGTGATGTACAATTATTTCACCAAAGAAATCATCCGTCTAACCAGAATTAATTACACAAAACTGTAAAGACTCGATACACTGCGTTTCATCTCCTTGAAGCTTGAAGCCTCTAACTTTAAGACACCGAAAATTTTTCAACCTACTCGTGTCGGCTTTAATTGTCCAATTAGTTCGCATATATGTATATGCGTGTACACACATATGCATATCGGAGATCTTTGAACGGATGGTTCATGGTTCACAGATGAATGATTCGTAGGAAACCCACATGGCCACGGCGTTGTAAAAGAGAGACGGAAGAATAAGAAGCATGACGAAATTCATTACGTGAGCAGTTAATACTAATGACGAAATAATCTTTACTGTGTTTTGTATCCCGTCAATTAGCGTCATTACGACTTGTCAAAAGTCGGACCCTTTTGGTCCACACTGCGTTGTGTGTTTGAGGATGATGATGAGTGCCAATAAGTATGTATGGGTGCATTTATGAATGCTTCCTAATGGTTCTTCTGTCTGTACTCTTGAGAATATCATTCTTCGGGTTCTGGCAGAGTAGGAAAGTGTCTCACAGGTTCTTCCAAGAATCGGAGACCTCAGAGTCACCACTACAAGAGGAACTGCTCTGAGTGATGTGGTATTCAGCCCAGACCGATGTTTTGCTCAGGCTGTACTTTTAATGACTCTTGTGCCTTTCGGATGAAACAGATCAGTGATTTAACTCTTGCAAAAGGGACCTGCCGCAAAGGCATGAAAGGACACAATTGATGAGAGTTAAATGGTTTATGAGAGAGTTCCTTTTCAACAAAGTGTGTCCAACAACAATCCTTTGATTAGATGCGGAACAACGACCCACTGTCGATGTGTGTGTATGCGGTTTACACCGGAATAAGATTCCTCACCCGAAGTATCGATTTCTTTTAAAATGTCGGCAATTTTCTTTTTTAATTTTTAAGGACATTTCTACAGACCTGCCGACAACTCAAACATTCACTCATTTCATTGTAAGGCCTTATAATAGCACTGCCCTGTGGTTAAGTGTAAGTAGTTCAAACTGAAATTAAGCGTGTGTGTATCCCATTCTGTGGTTTTGGTGAGGACAATAATCTAAATGTTAGGCACAGTTGTTTGAAGTCCGAAAAAGGAAGTTCCGAGTTTGTTGGAGAGAAAAGTCTGAGGGTACTGTGAAACATGAATTCGATGAAAGGCACACCAAAAGATCCCATAGAATCACAACGCAGTGTAATAAGTAATAACCTTGCTGAACATTTTAGAATGTGCAGTGTACTTACAACCACACAGTGAGATAGAGAACATCAGCTTATTATACATTTACTAGGACATTACATATCACGTAACGGAGTTGTAATTTAAGACGACATTATTATCATCTTATTTCTCCTAACCAATATCCCTTGGGTCCTATCTGGTGTGATATCGAAACTAAAATGACAGTGTATTTTTCCTCATCCACAAGTCTCCACGATATGCACCACCAATATGAAGTGGAAATTGTACGCATAAAATATTCATATTGTTGACTAGCTCTTCCACTTACTTTAGCAGCCAGTGGGAAAACTATGTTTCGCAATGTTAACTGACTGAGTGTGTGTATGTGAGTTTTTTACTCCTTCCGGAGTCTCTCCACTACTCTCATAATAATATGGTCATGAGCGAGAGATAGAGTTGGAGGAATCGGGCAGGACTTAAAGAATCAAGAACCAACCCACCCCTAATCTCGAGTAGAGAGACCTCACAATAAACATGCATCCTTAATATATAACATGGTTTCTCCACAGCTAACCATCAAAAGATGAACTGGTGTGAGGAAAACACCAGGGAAAGCGGAGTTGGATGATACTGAGGTACACCAACTAATGATACAACGTTGGGCACACCATCAACGAGATTTTCTCCTGCATTTTTAATATCACAATATTATACTTGGCTCTAAAAAGTTGATCGTTTTCATCCCGTTTCTCGGAGCAGATGCTGTGAATTAAGCTTCACCTCCTCTGTGTGTCTATAATACATAAATAATGTACAGGAGGAAAGTCATTAAGTGGGAATGAGTACACAATTAGTACGACTACGACGAGGCTTTCAACCCGCCTGAATGATTGAGAACCTGGCACTACCGAGAGAGAGAGAGAGACAGTGGAAGGAAGGAAGGAAGGAGCTAATTAATCGCCATATTTTCTTGTGCATCATTAGCATATAATGTACATAATAGTCCGGACTAATTAGGAAGAGTCTGTGTGGAGTTATATTGTGGGTTGTCGTCGGTGTATGTAGTTGTGCAGTGGTAATAGTAATAAGGACGAGCGTGGAGTCGTCTGTACTGTAGAAGGCCGTGAATCATGGGACTTGGACTTGGGTTGGTTTGGATGAGTCTTTGGAGTGTGTGGGTTCTTTGTTGACTTTCTCCCTAACGAGTCCTAAGTGGAGGATTCTTGAGAGAAAGCATTAGAGATAGGGATTGATGGAATGATAAGAGTGGTAGTGGTAGTTTAACTGTCTTTGTGCAGAGAACGATAAGATGTAATTTGTGCCTTGGAGTCTCCTAGGTAAACTTTGTTCCTATTTCTCTCAGCTCGGCGGAGTGAGTCAGAGTTTCATTCGCACATTGAAGTATAATTGGGCCATGTGAGAAGATGAGAGCACGACACCCTCCGTACCACTCTCTCCACAAATTTATGACTTTTCTCCTGGGACACTCATTTATTAATAGGCTATATGCAATTCTATCTCGACTCTTATCATCATTAGAGCGATCACATTCAACTCGCAGAGGACAAGTGGAGAGAAGCCAACAACAATCATCTTCTCATCATTATTATCACACATGTTCACATTACGAGGGCCTCTATCAGATCTCACGTATGAGCTAACACTAACCAACCACCCAACCTCTGGCTTATTTACACCGACGCTTTAACTTCTTATTAGCCCTCACTTTACCCTTTATTATCATATTCTCCGCTTCCATCTTTCTCCTAATTGCAACTCCTTTTGTCTCCCACTCCAAATTATTCTTCCTAAATTAACACCAACTTTCTTTCTTCCCGTCTTCACCCCTTCACTAATTAGCTAAACTTCTTCCCTTTCATCCCACCCAAGTAATTAGATATGCAACTTTTAAATTAACGCTCTCCCTAAATCGGTTTCTCCCATTTTCAAACATCCTCCTCGCTCCTCACAAACTCACAATAGATTGTCAGTCTTTTGATCAAAACTTCTTCCTCGCTATAAATCCAACTCTATTATTCCTCATCTCTACACACATTCATACATAAATGTATGTTTCACTGACTAGAAGACTATACATTATAGTGTGTTCGTTACGAAAAACTTCCTAATTATGACTCCTTCGCCTTCTATGACAATAATAATATTAGAGCGCAAGGATTCGGTGTGTGAATGAGTGTGACTAGTGTGACATGATTATAAGTTATAAGGGAAATCGGTTCGAAGCAATGAGGCTTATTTGGAGAGATAATTGTCCAATGAAATAGTTTTGTGTGGCTCCGAAGGGTTTCGTACTTTCTCTCTGGTGCTCCCTTCTCTTTCACTAAAGAATAAAGATGTGCATAAAGCGGAGATTAAATTTTGGACAGGTGAGGAGACTCATCCGCTGAAGTAGAATAAAGACCAAGTCTTCCTGCGGGGGGAGTGGAAAATCAGAGACCGTTGATGATATGATATCCCTGGAAGCGAACAAGGCCTCCTAATTAGTTCAAAATTAGTGACGCCCCAACAGCTTGCCTTCTCCTTCAATTCACACATTATCCTGGGATAAGTTGCCTGGGTGTCACACATACCCGTGAAAATTTAACGAGCACCAATCCTACTCCTTAGCCAATCTACCTTTATTTTTGCTGAATTCACTCGAGAGAACAAACAGATACACTGATTTGAGATTTGATCCAAGAAATAATTGTTCACCTCTCAAAATTGTTCGCCCACTGCGACTAATGATGCTACGACGAAACTTCTAATGACTTTAATAGTGTTTATCTCTCCAGACACGTCGATTCGTCAAGTGTTAAGCTATAATATTCTTATTTTTAACTTACTCATAGGAACTAAAGGAGGAGGCGAATGCAGAATGGAGAAAAGGATTATTTGGGAAAGTGTATGAAGACCGACTTTTCGCGGAAATCAAGTGGCATTGTTTGTGAATGGATGACCTTCAATGTGTATTTTCTTATTGATAAACTTTTCGGGTAGAATTACAGTCTGTTTCGGAGAATGAAACAGAAACGGGAAAACACGGATGGAATGAAGGAACTGAGGTTGAATAAATCAGCCATCTGCTTTGATTGAGACGTGTCGGTGGAACTTGATTGATTTATTTGGTCTGTGCAACATTTACAAATTCTTACAGGCGAAATTAAGAGTTGTGACTTAGATGAGAGAAGTAGGCAGAGGAGAATGAGTTGGATGGAGGTCCACTGGTTGCACTATGGTAGGACAAAAGGGACCCGGATGCGGGACCGAGGGAACCATTTCCGGAGACGTTTCCTCCAGTCAAGTACGCTGTCATGTGTGGGTACAATAAGTGATGGGTGGCTGTCGAATAAGGTGAGTTTCCCGATCCGAATGACCCAAGACCGGCTGAGCTGGGAGTTGGCACAGGTGGGCTATTAACGTCCATCCCTGGATTTTGCTTCTTCCACTTTGTACGTCTGTTTTGAAACCAAATCTTCACTTGCGTCTCCGTCAACGACAACGACAACGCCAGATTCAGCCGCTCACACACCGAGAGGTATCGAGTTGTCTTGAATTTGTTCTCTAAAGCTACTAATTGTTCGTAGGTGAACGCCGTCCTCGCTCTTCTTGGTTTTCCTGTACAAACCATAAGTCATCAACAATTTGTTTCACACAACAACTCATCCACAAAATCCTTCAACTACTTATTTCGTATGACACCATTTAAGTTTCAATTGATTAAATGTTAACGGTTACTACTCATATGTCACGTGATATTCAACAGAGTTTCGTAATGAATCATAAATGTTCCTCAGCATCTTTTGCTTTCTCTTTCCCTTTGACTGACTGAATTTTCCCTGCGCTGCATAAACTCGTATTCTGCTAAGAATACAAAACACAATGCATTCTAAAAAAAATGCATTCTATTTCAAAGAGGAGAGAAGATCCCATTCTCCTCGTTCTCCTGCATTTTTCGGTTTATTGTACAAAAGAGGAGAGAATCAAGTATGCATGAATTTCGGTAGCAATCTACGCGAGGTCCCTATGAGACTGGTGCATCATAATAGAACAATCACTCAAAACGTCCTTTACCTGATTTGGTATCACTGTTGCAACTCTTGGAAGATTTTTTTCTCGACTTAGAATCGCCTTTGTCTAAAGAAGCGGAATCATCTCCGTTGACAGATTCTGAGGAATCGTGGAACGCGTCGTCTTCAAGGAGAAGATCACAGGAGTTGTCATCATCCCCCAGACTTGTTTCGCAAGGAGACGTCAAGAGGTCAGAGTTCGGAGGGGTTGTGGTGGTTGAGTCGGGATCTGCATCTGCACGGATCAAAAAACAATCATTCATCCATACATAAATGATACGTGGGTCTATTCCACAGGGATGTATGTACACACACAGAAGGTTCCCCTTCTCTCTCGTTCTCCTCAACATGAACCGTGAGCCTACTTTTTTGGGAAAGTAATCAGAGGAAAAATTGTTTGTCTTGTTTCTTATTGTAGGTTTTTAATTTTATTTAAAGGACTGCCGAGTAGAACGTGGACTCTTTCAACTGTCGAGCCCTGGGGAATAGGGTGTACGAAATCAAGAGGAAGGCAAAGAAACTCCATAATATTGAAAACGAAGTTCCCTACAAAGTTGAATTCTTTTATGAAAAATCTAACCTCGGCACACTTCGAGGAGGAAGGAAGTGCTCCAAACGCTCAAGAACACTTCGCATTTCACTCATTTCCAAACTTCTACTATCAATCCCTTCTTCAATGTAAATATCTTCACTTTTTCTTCCACACAAATTCACATTCTTACGCAATCTTGATAACCTTTCCCTCCTGTTGTCCCTCCGATCACACACATTATAAGATTTGTTCTAAGTTGTTTACAGGTTTCTTTGAGTTATAATTAGGTGGCCTTACCGTCAAGATAGATAGACCTTTCTTTCTCCTCATAAATTGTTACCTTGGCTTTTTTAAATTGTTTTGAAATTTCTCTCATCTGAAGTTTGTGCGTTTATTGGAATTATGAAAGCTAATTGAATAGTTTATATTTTGTAATAAATGGAAGATTTGTGTTTCTTCGTCAAGCGCATGCGGTTCGATAAACAATACGATAAAAATTAAAACCTTGAGCCTATTTT
>JAQGBV010002452.1:0-11522 GCA_034698685.1 Isotomurus pseudopalustris | reverse complement strand
TAATTACATCATAGCAACGGAGTGTATTTACACCAAGGAAATAAATTAGGGAAAGGGAAAAGGCCTGCGGAGGTGAAAAGCCGTGACCTCATACGGAATTAGGCGTTTCACTCCGTACCCGATCCTTATACCCTTAGCAACGGTTCCTTCATTAAAGCTATTGTATCGTCTGAAGAAATTATTTAAAGCTATTCGGAGGTCCTAGGAAATTATTAAAAGCTATTCGGAGGCCTAAGGAATTTTCCTACAAGAATTGTTGGCCTATAAATTTAGTAACCAATGTGTTAAATTATAAGGCGATATTTCAAAGCATGTTAATAACCTTACGCGTAAATTTAATTATGTTGGCTTTGAGAGACTGCTTGGTGTAGGTTTTGTACGAGGAATAAATTTTGGTATTATGAGAGATTATAGAGCAACTAGCTTCCTAAACTTTATGGTTTTACAATACTTGTTGTAGTTTAATGATGGGACTTTGAAGTCAAAAATAATAATCTTAATTGGGGATTTGGGAAGACAAGATGTTGTCTTCATCTCAGGTTGAGAAGGAATCCCGTGGCTTCCTTCTTCTTCCTCATGAGTTGAGTTGGAGTATTCCTCCGCTCAAGCACATCAACTAGTCCTTCACCAAAGTATGACGTTATGATTTCCGAGCAATAAATAGGGTTTGTTACAAGTGGATGCAGTTAACCGTGGGAGTGGTTTTAATCCGGGTAAACACGGTTTTCATTAACAAATTAATAAATGCTGAATTCAGAAATTTGATGTGCGTTGAATCAATTATAGTTTTCAACTGAAAACTGTACGAGAAAGTGAGCAGAAAATGAAAGTGAACTGGAAATGAAAATTATCGCGTTCGCGGGGAAAGCACAACGTGAAAGCAACAGAAAGTGAAAGTAAACGGGAAGGTGAACCGCAAGTTCGACGTGTGACTATAAACGAGATGTAACCCAATTAGCTTGAAACGTAGTCCATCCTTGTATGCTAACTTGTACAAGGAATGCAGTGCAAGCAGCACAAGACTTCACAAGAGTTCATTTATTTCCATCATGCATGCTGCACTAATTACAGCATACAGTTTGGCAAGTGCGTCATCAACCAGAATATTAAATTCAGACTTGCAGGAAGACTTTTCTTGTGTAAATATCATCGGATGATTGACACCCAGCAAAACAATTCCCCTCACATTTGTCCACGTATGTATAATGCCTTTTGGGAAGTGTGCAACCCGCTACCTTGTCTCAAGGCAGTCCAGTTTCAATTCCTACTCAGTTGGACACGGTGATTAAGATATTGGAATTTTAATAATGAACACGGCCGTTAAAATCACAGCAATAGCTGGAAGGCGACGTAAAAGGATGATTCGAAAGAAAAAGGATACCTGGCTGGATCACAAAATTATAAGAGGTGTTAGAAGAATTAATCTTGTAGGACTGAAGCAAGCTTTGGAGCCAGGCTTAATTCTGCTCGAAAGGTTAGTTACTGATTTATATTTAATTTAAATAATCAACCCGGGTGCAAAAATACTCTCCAAAGGTGTATATTTCATTACTAAGAACAAAGATTTTGGAAAAAGGAATGGATTCATATAAAACTTGGGTTTTAATTATTAATAAGTCATTTGTTATGACTAGTATGGTTGTAGAAAAATTATGATGGGAGGAGAGGAATTAAATTCGGAGGTATTGGATGGTGAGGTAATTTTTAGAAGAGTGTGTTAAATTGGGGGACAGTGAATTTAGATTGGAGGGACGCAATTGAAATTTTGATGAGCGCTGATTAAGGTTGGAAGACAGTGATTTGAGAATGAAGGAGAGTGATTTTTTTCGAAGAGTGTGGATTCAGATTTGAGGACGTTTAGTTGACTTTGGAGGAGAGTCATTTAAATTTGCAGGAAAGTAAATTGAGCTTGGAAGACAGTGAGTTGAGGTTTTAGGAGATTGGTTTTAAATTGGAGCACAAGAAGTTAAGTTTGGCGACATTGAGTGATTTAAATTTGGAGGAAAGTGAATTCAGTTTGGCGGAAAATGAGTTAAGATGGGAGGGCCGTGATTTAAAGCTGGAGGAAAGTACGTTGATTTGAGGAGGATGCTTTGTGTCCGGAGGAGAAAAATTTGAAGCTGAACGTGAGTGAGGAGAACTAGGAGGACAGTAAGTTATGGTAGGAGGAGAAGGAGTTAATCTGGAGGCGAAAGAGTTATGTTATATAATATTATGTTTAATCTGACTTGAGTGAATGGAAGTTTGGGGGCGCGTTAGTTGAAATTGCAAGGAACGGATTTTGAGTTGGAGGAGTGTGAGTTATTTGGGAGTATCAGAGATGAAGTTGGAATAGATTTATTTTCAATTTCAGTTGTATGAATTTAAATTGGAGACAGTGGGTGAAGTTGGGGTAGAATGAGGTGAGTTGTAATGATGAGCTAATTTTTAAAAGTACGTTAGGTTTAGAATCTGAGAGATTGGGCTTACTGATATCATAGAATCCAATAACCGTTACATAGTTAAACTACGTGTACCACTAGATAGCCTTCAAATTCTAACTATACAGTTAAGTCCCTGCCTCTGTCTTCAGCGCGTATTGAGGAGGTGTTCTGGACGGAGACGAATCTCCCATACCGAAAATTATCACCAAATGTACAGATTATCATCTCACTGTATGATAACCACGCCTCCTTAAAACCACGTAATCGTACTAAACACTGCGATGAGCGGTGGTGGCTCTTTCCTACCATATTGTGTCATGATGTGGTATGATACAGAATACCAGATTACCGTTACAAACTTGTTTTCGTCTGTTAGCTTTCCTGACTATTACTCACTCATCACATCTCTGACTTCTGCCGACTTAAGTGAACCAAAATCAATTGCAGCTTACAGTTCTTTTACATTTTCGAAAGTGAAGACAGACTAGTCTGTTAAAAGTCGACACATTCGTCCGTATTCCACATCATCCTTGTAAAAAGTAAGTACTTTTCAAATTATCTGATGCAGTCAGTATCGTATAAGTCTGCAAAAATACAGTGGACTTTGTCGGTTTACTTTGCCTCAGGTGGACATCAGTATCAAAGGGAAAGCACGGATTAATTTAAAGGACGACCCTACAATTAAGGATGCGAGGTGACAATCGGGATATATACGTTTTAATTTTACGGCAGTCGAAAATTTACCTAGTTATCGTCCTATTTTACTTAACATGTAACGCTGATTTGTTTCACTTCTGATTTACAGGCAGAAAACGGATACCTATACCCACATCTTCTGTTAGATGATCTCTGCACGCTTAGAATGGACTGATCAGCGTCAGCTGTAAGAATTCTAGTTCATTACACTTCAGAGGTTTGTAAAACGAGCTAATGATCATAGTTTTCCTATGTTCTTTCAGATGAGAGGCCAGGTGTATAACCAAGCTATTTTACGGAAATGCAGAAGATGATTGGACAGCGAAGATGACAGACAAGCTAGCTTGTCTACATTAATGGCAACCACCATTCTCAATAGTCGTCAACTTAATGTCTCTACAAGTGTCTACACTAGTAAGGTAATTAATAATGTGCATGTGTGCATTCCGACTCTATTATTAATAACGTAGTCACTAGATAACTACTAAAATTTTGATTTTGATTAGGTACTCATCTTGAAATACAAAGGTGTTAGAAGCAGAAGATACCGAGATGACGAGATCCTAGGTGAAGTGTTCGAGAAATGCCTTCAAGATATGACGACATGGAAAGGACACTTAATTCAAGAAAGATCTCTAGGATTTCAAATCAACAAACTTAGTGTAAATTTTTTAAATTGTGATCAGTGATACAATCTAGATTGTATGATTAGATTTTATAACTTAATTTGTGACATTTGGTCAATAATAAACGATGATAAAATGTATCAGCGAACGCATACCAATTTTCGCAATAATTATGATCATATTTAATCATGTTAGATTTTCTCATACTTCATTATGCGCTTTTTGCGACGAGAAAATATGACAATATATGGTATGCTAAAGCATGATGTTTTTTGCGATGATAATGTCTAAGGTATGCCACGGTATGATATAGGAGCTATGTGAAAACATACCAGAAAGCGACACTTTTGGTATATCATATCATGTAGTTCTGGCACACAGTATCATGATAACTTTGGTATGGGAAGGGATGATAATTTTCGGTATGGGCTTATATTGGATTCCGCGGTGTTCTGAGAGCTGCACTTACGTGAGCTGTACTCAGGCACAAGTTTAGGAGGTGGCCCTGGAAAACATGTTAACACTGGCATCACATATCACAATACGCTAAAACATTTGACAAAATCAGTGTGAAATCACCTACATGATGATTGAAAGCGTAAATATTTCACGGGGCAAGCATGTGTTCAGAATGAACGGAGTTATGATAAGGAATGTGGAGATTACATGGTCGCACAAATCTCCGGACTGGATATTAAGTGATAAGTTACCGGTGGCTCTGGGCTATTCTTCTCAACTGTGACCGTAGTATCAAATAATCAGTTAATCAACCAACGCATCATTTTTGGTGCTATAACCGAATTATTTATCAAGTACGATTTACAACAGTATCAATTTGGAGGGTACTCTTATTTGGATGAGCAACTGAATGCAAATTTTTACAAAGGTGAACAAAAAGTGATTTTAGTTACCCCGGAGTACAGAGTAACAGGTACGAATGCAGGAATCTTGCCTTGAATTTTGTCTCCGAAGCGTTAAACCTTTTTCCATGGCAAACAGTTGTTTTGCTGACCAAAATCCCCTTAATGTCCTCCTTATTAGTATATGATCAGTGACAGAATTTTAGTATCACGATTTATCCGGGATTTATCACGTTTTGTGATTGATTTGGTACTATTGTGTCGAACTCGAAATATCATTTGCGCATGTAAAAATCCTTGTATTTTAGTGTTAAACTCCTTCTATCGATATTCGGTGGCATCGAATACGTTTCAAGCTAGAATGATAGATTTTGTTCACTGTATTTCTCAAAACTACCACTCAACCAACGAAAAAAACAGTTGTAGTTTGTTTCATACTTGCATTCTTAGGCTCGTTTCCGCAGTACTTGTTTTGTATTTCTGCTTCATTTTGGCAGCTGCAGCGTTTAACTGTTCACTATTCCTCGAAACAAATATTATTTTGATACTGATAGAATGAAACTAAATATAAATTATCACAAGCAACTCAGCTTCAGCAATGCCTTCAAGAGATTCAGCAGCAAATCACTTCAAATAACCAGTAACCATTGTAAAATTGATTGCTCTGTCGTTATCTCAGGTTATTATGGCTCGGTGTGTTCTTCACCTGCTTGGGGATCGCTGTGTACTTAACAGTAATAGCTGTGACTGACTACGCTGAGAATCCAATCGAAAACTCTTTTCGGGAGGAAGAACCAATTTACAAGTTTCCCTTTCCAGCTACAACAATAACAGGAACTATGATACTGACGGATAATGCTTTGGCAGATTTATTAGCGTAACCTTGCACACTATATTGCCAATTATATTCCATCATTTAATGGTTTAACTGTTTAATGTTAATGGTTTTGAACGTTTAGTTTGGACATGAAAGCTGGAAATCCGGAATCATTTGAATATGAGGGACAAACTTGGGATTCACGGCTTTTTGACATCCTTTTGCACATGCTAGACCACTTTTGCGAGCTGGTGATCAGCTTTGCCAGCAAGGCAGACATTTTGGATGTTGGAGAAATTGAACGGATCGATTTGAAAGAATATGCTGCTTGGGTGGATGACATGAATGTGACATTGCACGACAACAAGAATGATGAGAGGTTAAAAGAGAACGTCATTCCTTTTATGAAGAATGTAAGATTAAATTACATAAAATTTGCTGCCAATAATAAAAATGAATGCTTTTAATTTTGCACTAGAAAACCTTGAATTGCACCAAAATTCTTGCAGCTTGCTACTGGGAAGGTAAACAGAAGGCAAAACTACAGTTACAGCATTTGAATTGTATGAAATATTTTCTATGCATTTTCAGGAGAGAAAGGCAATTGCAAAGAAATGTTTGTGCCAGTCCAAACAGATGTAGGCACGGGATGCACATTTAACCGTGTCCCCGAGGAATTGCTGAGGAAGTAAGCTTTCTAATGTTGCTTGGCTGTCAGAAATTAATCTTCTATGCACAAAGTCTATGATTGTTGTATGTGTAAAACAGCCATCAAGGACTGATGTCGCTTCTCCATGATCATGAGTTTACCCAAGAAGAAATAAAGGAATGGACCAAGTTCGATATAGATTCGTCAATATCGGTCGAAGGAATGCAAGATTTTTACGATTTAACGTACCCGAGATCTCAACATCAGGCTGGGATGCTAACTGGCTTGTCATTTTTGCTCGTCTTTGACGAAGATCCAAAAGGAACGGCATGCCCCATAGTGGACTCATATGGATACATAGTAAACAATTTCCTAAAAATTAACATAGAAAAATGTAGAAAAAAAACCAATTCAATTAATTTTAACAGATCGCAATCCATTCCCCATTTGAAGAACCGAAAATTATGCAATCGGGAATAACAGTTCCACCCAAGACGGAAGTTTTCATTTCCGTCAAAGCGGAAGCCGTTTTTGCAGACAAGAGGATCAGATCTCTCGCAATTGTAACTAAAAACAATAACTCAACTATCTACAAATTAATGAATTAAAGCACTACCGTTTCTAATGTTTAGCCAAAACGAAGATGCTACTTCCAAGATGAGAAACCGTTGAAGAACTTCAACTTCTACACGGTCAATAATTGCCATCAGGAGTGTCTGGGAATGGCAATCCAGACTAACTGCAGTTGTTCTCTCATTACCCAAAGTGGTACGAGTTGTTATTATTGGTTATGTCGCTCTCCAATTTATACTTAACAATTTAATTTTTAGTTGGAAAGAACGAGCGTTTGTGTGGCCCGAAAGACTCCAAATGCGTTCAGCCAACGACTGGTAAGTTTGTAAGAAATACTTCTTCTTTCAGCATTCGTCATCCTAATAAATAACAATTGGCAGCTCGTCTTCGGAAAGAGGGATACGATCGCAGATGCCAAAATCCGGTTTGCTATTCCCCATGTTCTGAAGTAAAATACCATGCAGATGCTACCTACCTTCCATACCACAAACGGAAATTCTTTAGCTTCAAAAATCTGAAGTAAGTACATGGAATCCCGAAAAATTTCAACCCAATAAATTCATTGTTAACTGCAGAGACGACGCTGTCACTTCTATTGTTCATGTTACGCATGGCTCCAATATGATGTCAACACGAGAAAGAAAACTTCGAATTGTATTTTCTGTTCTTGTGGGTAAGATTAATGCTGAAACTACTCCAATAACCTAATTGAGTACATAATTGGTACTAAGTCTACTAGTGATGTACTTTTTATTTGCACAAAGGGGTCATTGGTGGTATATGGGGAATGATAATGGATATAACTCTTTTCTCCCTCTTCAATATACTCGCGGGGCTCATTGCTGCCTTAATCCCAAAATGCATCAATTGGAAGAGAGTCAATTCATGCTGCGAGTCAAAACAGCCACCTGAGAGTCAAACCAGTACAGTAAAAGGATTAAAGATGGATGGAAACGATTCAAATGCACCTGTTCCGAGGCTCCTGGACGTAGAAACTCCAGAGCCATTGAGTACGTCGAAAGTCGGAACTTCCTTACCTTCCACGTCCACTCAAACTGTGAACGAATGTAAGAAGGCCAAAAAACGAAGGAATGATTTAGAAACATTAACTTTGGCTACAACACCCAAAAATATTTCCAAAACTACCAAAAATGTTAAAATGTGGCGAAAATCTGTGCGCGTAAGTTGTCACCAAAATAGTTGGAAATCATTTGCAACTGAAGCCCTGGAACTTTCTGAGGTTAACTCCGAATCTCGTAACCCCAAATGTGCGGAATAGAAAACTTGAGTGTAATCATTGTGAACCAGGTTATTTGAGGCATGATTCATTTGCAAATTATAAGTTTGAAAGGCAATGATTCTTGTCCACATGTGATGGCATCGATTTATTTGAAGTGGCAAACATGTTACTCGTGTTTAGTACCTTTTTTTTAATCTCTACGCTACACAGTGTATTGCAAAATGTTCTGAATTCTGATGATAGAGTTAAATCTCCCACATATTATAGTATTGCAGTCTACAATACTCCGATTGTGTGATCGCTGATTATTCAGAGAACATGATGAGTTCCACGAATATAATGTTATGTCAGTCATTCACTTTTAAGTTTGATTTAGTCTAAATTATGTCAAATAGTTAAGTATTGATTAGCTTCTAGCTCCGCAATTAATTCAAAAGTACTATTTGATTCAACTTGCGTTCCGTAAACTCTTAACTTTAAACATCCACATAACAACATTTTAAGCTGTATAATCGTAAGTAAGAATATATTAAAAATAGAAAGTTGAAAGCCACGGACACCTGATCTAAATGTATTCCACATAAAAGTGTGTCAAGTTTTTTTTATTCCTATTTTATGATTTACAATTTTCAGTTCTTGTAAATATTTAAAAAGCATTAACAATAAATTAGAATACTAAAATAATTTAAAAACACGATCTTAACGATAACGAAGTCAGATTGAATTGCTCTGTATTTAACATTGTGTCTCTATAGACAACTACTGACTACAATAAGCCTAACGTCAAAATTGTAGGTCACCACAAGTCTACACATTTGAATGATTTCCCAATTGTTAATATAAGATTTTCCACACGGTAATCAGTCTGCATTGTAAAGCGAGGACAATTGTGGCTGCTCTTCTGTAGTAATTAATTAATTTTAAGAAGCACTAATACGTAGATCGTGAAAGGTCAAAGAAATCTGAATGAATGTATGTTGGAATATTTGTTGATTGTACGGTGGGCGTTAATGTTGATCAAAATCTTCTGCTTGAAATGAAGTTAAGGATGCGAAGAAAGTATTTGTACTGTTGTAGTTATTTATTAAGAATCAAAATCTATGTTGATAATAATAACATTATGAGAATAATGTGGCATTTTTGTATAAATTGCATAAAACCCTTCTTTCTGATAATTAAACCAACGTATGATATCAATTATGAAAAAAAAACAACCCGTAAACGAATCCATAATTCACACGAGATATTAAGCACCTTCCGATTTGATGCATGAAAAATAAAGTTGTTTAAGATTTTACATTTATCTTCGGCAGCTGTTACTTCATTCGACTTAGGAATAGTTGAATAGCATACAGGTTAAAAAAACGCTGTATTGAATCAAGAGGTGCATTTGCATCATTGGATTTGCGGATACTTTGTTGTATTCCTTGCCCACAGTACTGCTTGCCTCTTCCTGCTTCATCTGGACAGAAACAGTCTTGAACTATTTGAAACTCCTTGAACTCTTGTTTAGATACTTCCTACTAATAATTTCGCTCAAAAACATTAAGACTAGCGTCATCTACAGTTGAGGGTGACTAAGAACGGAAAAAGGAAATCTAAATGAAATAAATCGAGCCTCCAGTTACTTTCGTCGATTGTGACCCAGCATTCGGAAAGTATTGAGGCTTAGTCGGTATGGTCGACAATGCTGAGCGATCATGCTGAGAGCACTAAACGCCTGGTGGACGCTGTCCAGTCATTATCAAGTTAAGTTCAGTATGAGGAAATTATTAACAATGGCGAAGGACAAGGTGCAGCCATCTATGATGACAATGACACATTGGTTGATTTGCTTGGTTCTTTGCCACTGATGAATAAATCTCCAGGTAATTTACTCACCCGATATTATTTATTCTAAGTTCATAATACCAAGTTCGTGTGTCTTACAGCTGCGTTCTTATAAACACAACTCAAACAGATTCCTTACTTCCAAACCAGCTCAGTCAAAAGTCAAACAAATGTCAGCAGAAAAAAATTTAACCCCGAATTTGGAAAATTTTAGAAACAGAGTGCAAGTATATTACAATGCTATTACAATTCCCTTTGCTTAAGAAATAGCACCAAACTATCATTTTATACATGATTTATTTTAAAATGCCTTCTTTCCCATTGTTGGGAATTAACAAAGAAATTGGTTCCGAAGAGCACCGTGAGATTGTTATTGCATGTTGATTTAAGTTCTTATGTAGCTTTGATGAATTCCAGAATCTCCTAGTGGGGAGTGAATTCGAAGAATTTTTACTTCGATTGTGAGGAGTTTTTAGAAAGTCCTTGAAACCAGAGCATACGAAATTGCAAGCTTACACCAAATAAGAACCACGATTAAAGTGGACGAATAGATTCGAATTGAAAATGTACAGGCATTCCATAGCTATGGAATTTATGGGCATAAAACGACAAAAGGCTACTAACTTTAAGATGTTATATGTTCAACGAAATTTTTGCACAGCCATAAACAGTTACATTTAGTAAATTTCCGGAATATTTCACAACTAGAAACCTAATAACTTACTTGAAACAATGTTTACTGACAAGAGTGTTGAGATATCTTTTATATACCAATCGATTTATCTGGCAGTGTGGAATAGAAAACCGAGTACAGTTTTCTGTTCCACAATTGGCCATCGTAATTTTGGTGTAGGTGTGACTTGTGGAACAAACTTAATTCATTAATTTTGCATTCAGCTAAATTTCGATACGTCCAACACGTTGATTCAATCATGGTCAACAGAAAGGATACAAAAGTCATTGCATGCCTATTTTATGATTAAATAGCTGACCATTAAGGCTCAATGTCCATTGTGTGACTCTAAGTGTATTTTCTTAATCCTATGTAGAGAGGCGCAACAGGATGGACTGAGCTGATGTGAAAGCAGGAAGCTTACGTAGTTAGTTAGATTAAAGAAAGTAATGTAAAACTAGGTTTATTTAGATAATGGTTTCCAAGATACAAGTGATTGATAAATATCAATAATTCCTCGTTTTGATTTATGGATTGATGGTAATTTTGAACCATATCATAACTGTGTGACTAATCTGACTAATTGATTTAATTGATTTTAGCTGTCTAAGTGAAGATGCACAGGGACGAGTGTAGTGATGGCTAAACAGAAACAATCGTATACGAAATTGTTCGTCAGCAACGCTTGTAAGAATTAGAAAAATCAAGATAAAAATTTATATTTAAATCCTGTGAGGTTTAAAATAACAATTTTGGAATGCGAGTGCGAAGGTTTGTCTGCTGTCTAAGAATTAATTATGCTTGCAGGGAAAAAATTGTAGCTGAAGTCAGCAAACTTAAGGCTTTCCACTGATAATTCTTTTTGTAACCGTTGGCAGGGTAAGTTTCGAAAACGTAGACCAACGTACAATTGTTCTTTCATTGATCTTTTGTGCTGGATAATTGTTTTTTATGAGAACAACACGAATGTGTTCTAACTCGTCGGAAATTGATTCTTCGTCGCAGATCTTGAAAGCACAGTACGCTAACGCATCAATACAGATACTTTGTGACTTCGTTGATGATGTGAGAGATAATTTAGGTACTTATCCGTGTGTGTTGGTTTTCTATATACTTTGTGAGCTAAACATCCATC
>JAQGBV010002451.1:0-11524 GCA_034698685.1 Isotomurus pseudopalustris | reverse complement strand
TTATTTTTGATTTTATGGGGATAAGTGAGATTTGGCGATTTGAACAGAATCGCTTGTTGTAGGCTTTGTACAGATTATTATATAATGCTGCTGACAAATTGAAAGAAAGGAAGCCGCATGCATGCATGAAACTTGTGTATTCAATTTATAATTTTTAATCATAATGAGCACCTTAAGCATTTCATCGAATCGCAAATGTTCCGAAAATGACTACTTTCACTGCACTTAGATTTTTAAACGAGAAACGAGCAATGTACAAATGGTCGTATTTCGTGTGTCTTCTGATTTTGAATTGAAATCTGAAAGTCCATATGATAGAAGTTGTATGAAAAGTTAATTGTAAGCGTGCTTTACAAGAATAGATCACGCCTTCTCATTCGAATAACGCAAATAATGGTTTGTTTTTCTGTCAAATTGTTCGTGAGCAAGGAGAAAGGCTTACGCACTTTGTGTGTCTGTCTTCTTTCGCAAGCTCATTGCAACAGCCATTTGGATCATTTACAGAAATTTTTTCACGACTTGGCAAGGAGGATAGAAGGCAGAAAAAGACATGCGAAGCAGTTGAATATGTACATTATTTTCGCATTTTACAACTGAAATGCAGAAACTTTGCTTCTTTAAGGCAATATATCAGATAACACTTTGTCTGACTATGTAGAGAAGAAGCAACATGTACCCAGGAGTTTCTCTCTACCTAAAAACAGTTTCTTCAGCATCTTTGAGAATATCAAGGCAAAGTAGGAAGTGACGGAGGACAAAAATAGAGCTAAATCTTTGCTCAGAAACCATTGAAATCCGGACCAGCCAGGCAGTTTTGCTTTTGCACAGACTAAACACTTTTATCTTCCTGGACTTCTTTACGTGCTTCCACTTTGTAAACTTTAAACCAAAGCTTCCTACATACATAATCATGCTTCACTACCCTTTAAAATCAAGCCTACACATTACGACGCTAGCTCAGGAGATATTTATTCCATTTCCGAATTCCTTGGCTCGACAAGCCTAATTTGTATTCAAAGTTTGCTTTTTTGCCAAAACACTGTCCCGGTTTGTGCAAATGTCTACCATGTAAAGGAACATCATGCTATTTTAATTGCCAAAAATAACTACATATATAAGCCTTGGCTGATTTCTGCTTTCTAGGGGATCCTTGTAAGAGGCATCTATTCTAATTTGGCTATTTGATGACACAATGCGTTGCCCTTCAGATCAGAAAATTCAAGAAACTGGATTCGAGCTTCTTTGCTTGCTGCTCAAGTGTAACTACTAAACCTCCTGTGATCTAATTCATACGCCACCGGTTTGCATACGACATGGACATGGAACAAGCATAATATAATTTAAGCTTAAACGAGACTTACCTGTAAGTTGAAGTTCTGAGATGAATTACACGAGCTTCCTGGAGCCTGAAAGGACAATATTTAACGACTTTGAGGTATACGCTGGGAGAAGGCAGGGAACTCCACATGTTCAACTAGAGTAAATTCATGCACAAGCGTAAGGAAGCGGTGTGTGTGTTAATGTGTATTAATTAATTAATTATTACATTATACACTCCCGAATGACGGCTAATTTTGTCCAAGGATGTGCATAGAACTTGTCCTTTCTCATTTTGCACTACTGACTGCTGACTGTGAGGAAGACCTTGACCATGGATTTCTATCACAGCTAAGTGACATACAGACGCATGTCCGCAAAGACGCAAACATCTCACACTAACGCTATTAAAACCACCCAAATATTTCGCAGTAGAATCGAGTCAAGAGAGATTATTTAAAAAGATTTTGTCATCCCCGTCTGACCTCATGAGCCATCACCTCCCCCATCTTTCTTAAAATTAACTGCAACGCTTAATACTTTAAAAATGTGTCTCAAAAAATACTAAATTGAAGCGTTGTAAAATGGCTTTAGAAAGAGAAAGTTAATTTTTAAAAATCATAATACTATATTTACAGATACTTAAACACAGCCTAATAGTCCGAGACCGGAACTTCAGCTAAACCATCGAGAAATTCATAAAAATACAAACATTTCATCTCTCAACGTAATTATCACCATTTATCTCTCATCTCTTATGACTTTGTTGCTGTTTGAGGACGCTTTTATACACACTTCACCAACTCCTAGACTGAATACCTCGAATATCTCCCTTGTATTTAATGGAGACATGTCAGACTGTGTAGTATTTCCACTCTACTACAGACTCATCTCTCTCAGCCCTTTAAAACTGACATCATTCCTGGCGTTTCCCACCAACACTACCATCTCTCTTTACAGTATACCTATTGACTATGATTTTGGATTGCATACAAACTTACGGGGTGAGTAAAAAATGCATAATACACACACACAAGTCTTTTTAAGATACACACACATGGCATTCAGAGATTCATAGAAACTGTGGTCGTGGTAGAGGCAAGCATTAAGCATCTCCTGTGAAGAACTGATCTCACCCGTAGTAGATTCAACATTGTAGTTGTACGTACTATTCATTAGTACGCTGTACAATTGCAGAGAGTTGGTGTGTTGGTTGGTGGTGGACGAATCAGTCTTACCTCAGCTGTTGCTGCTGTTCATGGTCTTTCTTCCTTGTGTGGAATTACTTCCAAGTTTGTCTTTGTGGTAAACAATAATGCAAATATCCCTCACCATCTTAAACGACCAGCAGCGTCGACCCTCAAGCTCAAGCTCACGCTTAAGTGTTCACCACTGTTGAGGAGAAAGTTCGGAGAAAGTCTCTCGTTCCTCCGGAGGAGAAAACGAAACCCGCGAAATTCATTTAAAAACTTATCACCCGCACGGAGAAAACACTTTCACTCGTCAGTCAAATAATCAAAACACACACGCCGTACGCACGAGGGAGACGTCAAAGAGGATCTTTTATGGTGTGGTGGTTTTGACATTTTGGGACAGTTTAAAATAAGTTTTTGTTGCGTCAAGAATTCTGCGTTGCCGGAAAGAAGTTGAGGAAATTCCAAGAAATTGGAAATTCATTGTGGGAGGAAGAGGAATTTAATTAAATTGGACCGGATCTTGATAAGAGATAAATATAAAGAGGAAGTTAAAGCTGGAAGTTTTTGGAGGAGGAATTACAATGCAGAACCATTTGGACGCTTCTCAGAGGTCATTTTCAGCGATGCTTGGAGGTGACCCGTTTGGTCCTCCAGGTCATGATTTCACAACTTTAACGAATCATAACCATCATTCTCCCGAGTTCGGACATTTGCTCAATTCAAATGGAGGAGGAGGAGGAGGGGGAGGTGGAGGAACAGGTCCTCCACCACCCATGAATCATCATGGAGGACATAATAACAATAACAATAATAATACCCCGAATCACAACAATAACAGCACCAGCAACAATAACAACAGTTCAGGTGGGGGTGATGCAGGAAAGCCGAAGAAGGCACCCCCACCAAATGGAAAGAAGACGAAGGGACGTGTGAAGATTAAAATGGAATTCATTGACAATAAGTTGAGGAGGTACACCACCTTTTCGAAAAGGAAGACTGGCATTATGAAAAAGGTTAGTGGGCTATTAACATTTTTTATTATGTGCTTAGTAAGTATTAGTAATTAATTATTATTAGACTGCTCGATTCTCATCGTGCATCGAAGCATTAAATAAGTCCATCAAATAAACCGATTGCTCATTCATTGAATATTATTGAGATTATATAGCGGCTTCTTTCAGAGCAATGTGTATTCATAAATCATTTATCTATTAAGTATTAAGTAGAGAATATGGAGAGTTACGCAAGCATGTGAACCAAGGATTTATTTCGGCAATTGCTTCGTCGTATATAATTCGAATATAATTAAAGATTTTGATTTTAAATGTGCCATAGGATTTAGCAGTCAAGATTATTCTTTTGTATTGAATCGTACTTATTGGAGCTTGTGTGTGGTGGTGGCACAAATGCTTGTTAGTGAAGAAAGTTTTTCTCACACGAATTCAATGAGATGAGATTCGTTTGATATGGGGTTGCATACAAAATAGTAGTGTTGTGATTCACAATGAAGCATCTTTACGATGAGCAACATGTACAAGTTGAGCCACTGGTGGTGGTGGTTGAATAGGTGGAGGTTCTTTTTTCTTCGAGAGATCTTTGAAGCATGTGGTGGTTAAGTAGTATTTTTCTTCATCTGCCGTCGTCTCATTCTTTCATCCTCATGACCAGTCTCTCTCGCTACAGACGCGTATATAAGAGAGAGTCTTTTAGCCATGTGGGTTTTCGATTCCATTTTAGGGGTCATGGGTTAGGTCATCTGGAATTTTTTTCGTCAGATTGTTGGTCCTCGTAATTCAAATAGGTTCTTACGTTATTTTGTTCTTTCCTGGGATAAGTATTTCCCCCTTTTTGGACACCGGAAATATCCACCCGTTGTAAGTTAGTGTTAGTAGTTTGTAGGAATAAGCAGCATGCATGGCATTGGTTTTAGGATGGCATACCTTATGCTCGTCTCATTCATGAGACGGTGGGAGGAATTATAAGTTATAATGCTTGTGAGCTTTGTACGAAATTCTTTTATTTCTTTTTATTTATGAAGTCTAAATTAAATCTGTACATTCAATTACTTACATATGATGAGCAATCTATGCTATGCTTGTTAAGAGGTATACGCAAGAACATACAACATGCATACGGGTCGTTTTGAGCCTTCGAAAATTTTCCACTCTGATTTCCCATTCAATCTGTATGAATCTTTTTATATGATGGAATTTAAAGGTGTAATTTCTAGTGTGTGCATTTATTATACAAAAGTAGATGGAATGATGCTCATTGTTACGTACACACACTTGTTTCATTCCTAGATTTTGATCTTTAAACATTAAAAAGAGGATGCGGTTGTAGTTTGTTTGGTCTCGTGCACTTGGGTAGCCATAAAAGTTATAGTTGTAAGCGAAAGATCTTTACTGCGTTAAAATGTATTTTATCGGACACACTTACGGAACACAAAGTAAGAAATTGATCAATCCGCTCAGTAGCAATGCACAATTATATAGGCATTGCTACTGAGCTAAAATTTCATTCTCGTCCTCACTGTGAGGGCAGTCTTTATTATCTGCAAATACACTTGATATTGCTCTACATTAATTTTTCCACACTGTGAACTCGTACAGCATCCTCAATGAGTTCCTGCAAGAATCATACCTCATAATAGCTTTGGCAAAATAAGCACATTGACGGTCAAGCATTTGCCAAGACGAGTACAGGTATGCTGAGCGTTGCTTTAAGAAAATTTTAATAGGCTCTTTAGAGAATTTGCACAAGATTTTCCTTGAAGAATTAAATTGTAATAAATTAATTTATTAAACATTCCTTAATGCTTTTGTGCTCAACTGAATTCCTTTGAAACATCAAACAAGATTGTTCCTCATTGGAATAAAGTGAGTTTTGGGATGCCTTTCGGAAAAATATATCCGTAAAAGATTTAGGGACTTGGCTGAACTCTTTGAAGAAATTTACAAAATATTGTTTTTCCAAGCCATTCCAGTATACCTACAAAATGCTGAGGAGAAACGGTCGATGGATGAATTTCAGGAACCAAGATGTTTTGTCTTGTGGCTGAAGTTAACAAAACCCGAATATTGTAATATAACTTGCATACGAAATAATTTTGTTCAAGGGTTGTAGTTTTGTAAATTACATTACAAACACGAAGCAGATCAGAACTACCTTGTTTTCAAACAAGCTGATCTTGATCGCGCACGTACATATGATATTTAATGATCTGGATTTGTTTCTTCTGTCGTTTTGTGAGTCATCCAAGTGGTTTTTAGACTGCTGTACATTTTTGGACTTGTGGGCAGATGCTTGCCACATGATTTTGAGAGATATGGAGACAGATGAAGTGTCAACTGATCCTGTGGTCATCTTGTCAATTCACTCGTTCCAAGTCATTCTAAGCTGACAACCCTTCGGACATAAATGGTTTTGTCATAAATCACCTTTATCGAGGTCTATATTGCAATAATTACTTTCAAATTTTTCAAATACGAAATCTACACTGTTCAGACTGTTCTAGTAAGCAACTGCATATTCGTTATTAAAATGAATGAGATGTTCTAATCAGAATTCAACTTACGAAAACTGCAGTTTCGCATCGTTCTTGGGATAAAGGAATTGGGACCTTCAAAGTACTTCACAATTAACTCAAGTAACATCAAGTTGTATAATTAATTAGAAACGTCAGAGTGAATCTATCTAAAAGATCTATACTATAGATGTCTCAAATTTGCTTTCAACAAGCGAAAGTAATAAAATTCGGCGAATTTGGTAAATTCAACACCAGGAGCAGTTTGCAGATCGTAAAATGCAATGTTAATATTCTATTCTGCATTGAGAAGGTAAGTAGCATCCAAATTATCAGTAAGGCAGTCTTGTCGTTCGGTTTTGGTCATGTTTACAATTACTAAATTGAGACAGTCTTTTAAAAGGAATGAAAAGATTAGGTCAAGATCCGAGTTGTGTTTACGTACAAATTACACGATGATATGAATAAAAGTAAGTTTCACCAAGTGTGTATAATGAGGAGTGTCTCTCGATTCTGAATGAATCGGTCATTCAGTGTTCCGTAAATGTCCAGGACATTCATAGAGTACATTTACGGATTTCTCCAGAATTGGTGATGGTCCATTTTACTTGCTCTCACACCTCATGAAAAAGTGATTTGATTTCCTTATGAGAAATTTTACTCAATGTACCGTACTGAAATTGATGATAAGGTACGATATTACACAACCTAGCTTAACGCATCTTTCACCAATGTTCATCATACTATGTATGTGTGTATGACTTTTGTCCACATCTAATTTGTATATACGGGAAACTGTAGCGGATTCCACAGGCTCATAGACCGTTTTCTATATTAGGTGTCATACCTAATACGTCCTCAGAGTAATGGGCGGACAATCCCTAAATTGGGATCCTTGGCTTTGGTCTTCAGTTTTAAACTTTAACTCACCATGACCTTTCAGAATTATTAGTAAGTAAAGCCAATTGAAATTTAAAGAGATAATAAAATTCGAATATTACGTCAAATAAATACTTACTACATTGTTTGGCAAATGAGGATGGAATAAGTATTCTGTGTAAAACGGTACTGACGTATCCACACCCACTTACGACTTACAGTTTTAGGGTGGTAAGAAGACGTCGTGTTAATATCTACTCTCATGCTTCATAATAAGCATAAATTATTCTGCCTTAAATTTTAGCGAAAATGCCCTCGTTGCTTGTGCGTTGGGTGGTAATTTACATAAATTACTATTCATCTTGGAGGGTTTAGTGATATTGGGATCATTGATGCTGAAGGGGTCAAAACTCTTGATTTACTCATTGTCTTAGGCACAAAATCTTACAAGAAAACTTGAGTAAAAGGGCTTTAAAACTTACAATATTTGGAGAGTTTTCTGTGTTCTTTTTCAAAACTACGTGATAGCACGAAAGGTTACATGAAACATCAACCATCTAACAAGCAAGCTGAGTAGGAAAAGATTGACTAGGCAGGAATTATTTTCGAGTGTGAGTGGGTAGCAGCATAGTTATTATTTTAAAATGATTTAAGTAATTTATTGGTGCTTGCTAGTGGCTTGATTTTTCTCCAAAGGTTGCTTACGAGTGTAATCAAACAGTTGTGCTCAAAATATTGTCTAAATTTGAACAGTTTGTGCATAAAAATGAAGGAAAATGTCACAGATTGGTGTGAATTCGTGCTATAGCTGATCGTGATGAGTAGATTAGTACGAAAGGAAATTACACACTTCTTGAATTTCACTTGGTCTGTAGTATAAACTGTGTAGAGTAATCTTGATTCACTCGATTCTAGTCAAGCATCATTTAAGGATCTTTCCTAAGGCATGAAGGGAAAAAATAAAGAAGGAATGATTCACAACGAGCTCTCCACCGACACAGACACATACTATCCAAGACCACAGCAGGACAGGCGAGGTCCTGCTGACTATGGGGGCTCCTAATCATTAAGTCGTCACTGGGAAGTGAATCTAATAAATCTTGATGCTGTTTTGCATGATGATGCCAGAGATATCATTATCTTTAAGGAACAAGAATGGAGACCTAGGGAATAATTAGCAAAGGTTTAATAAGCATTCGTAAGCTTGTATGCTTTTAATTTTAGTCTGTGATAATGGATGAGTGTGTGTTAAAGGAGAAAATTGATCTATTAATTCAATACTTACTGGCGATAAAATTTTCACACTTGCATATTTTTCTCCATCTGTTTTCAATACACGACTCACGAATTGGTTCTTAATTTGGAATGTAAAGTTAAAATTTACTTTCGGTAACAGTTTGGTTTAGCAGTTTATGCGAGTGAATTAGTTGATTAGAAAAGCACTCTATGCTTTAAATCCATCAAATCCTCTGATTGTGTCCGTTACTAATTTCTTTAGATAAGTCCTTAGTCGTTTGATTTGAATTTATTTTTGTAGACTTTATTAAACTTTTGAATTCGAAAGGTATCGATAAATAATGAATGGGAAGCTGGAAGTGATTGTTGTGACGTGGCTGTTTTTATCATCTAGGCACCCTGAAATTTCTTAATCCCTTACCATCTGTTAGCGTTACGCGTGAATAGTTGTGTAGTTAAATTTTCTCGAAAGGTAATCAAATTGATCTTGGTTGCGCGAGTGTCTTAGAATGAAGTAAGACGATTAAGCATTGTTTTGGAGATTCAAGTTGGAAAATGAATGAATGTAGCCTGAATACAAATTTTGCTACAAGGAAAGAAGAGACCTCGCCTTCTGGACTTAACGCCATTCTTACTCCTCTTCTTGCACTTATCTAAAATCTTTGTGTACAGAGAAACTCAACCCAAAGGATAATAATCGGCTATTAACACTCTACATATCAAAGCTATTCAGCCGCCCACTCGCTATTCAAAAAATTCAGTAGTGTTGAGGCAGTTTTTCGTCAGAGAGTACGAGGTTGAAATGTATCCATTTTTTCATGGTAAAATACCAACAGGCAACAGGTCGTTTTATTAACAATCTTCCTCAGTATAAGAACATCAGATATCCCTAGTGCTTAAGCCTGATCGTATCAAATTCTATCGTATGTGCTTGTAATTCAGAGGAGTTCTTGAAAAACATATTGAGAACACTAGGGTTTTGATTTGAATCAAGTTCAGCTGATGTATCTAGAGTTTCCACCATAAGGATGCGAAATTCACGTTTTATTGGCTGTATTAATCAACTTCAAATATGTACCAAGTATTTGTTAGTACAAAATTAACAATCAGTTTTAAATTGCAGGCCTATGAACTGTCAACCCTGACAGGGACCCAAGTGATGCTGCTCGTGGCATCAGAGACTGGACACGTGTACACCTTTGCTACCCGCAAGTTGCAGCCGATGATTACATCCGAAGCTGGGAAAGCTTTAATACAAACCTGTTTGAATTCACCGGATCCTCCAGGAGCTGGAACGGACCCGCAGCGAATGTCTGCAACTGGATATGAAGAGACAGAGTTGACCTATGCTGCAGATCCCAACGCATCGGATCATGGGGACACAAAAGTAAGACTTAGTAGCCCTTATTCTGCTCAAGGTCAGCCTCCTCCAATGGGGGCTGGGCTGCACCATTCTCCTTCAGTGTATGGGTCTCCTTTGAACAATAATTACCATTCGAGTCCTGGAATGATGTTTCCACACAGTCCCAGTCCCAACTCAAATGTTTTATACCATTATCCTTCGGAGCCCCAACCACCACAATGCTACTCAGGAGGAATGCATTCTCCAACAAATTCGCCACATCTTGCCCATCTCACCCGATAAAGTTAGCCGAAAGTTTAGATTTACTGCAAGGGGTTTACAAGAAAGCTTCGAAGTACTATATGCTAATATATGTCTAAGGTTAAAGTAGAATTAAATTAGAAGTATGCATGCACTACAAGCGCGAGAAAGTTTAGGACGAGTTTTTCTATTAATGTGTACGAGAGTGGAAATCCGGAAATTAAATATCCTCCATAAGGAAAGCATTCTTTAAGCCAGATGCAAGCTTCCGACTTGTGTGAAAGTGCCTTAAGTTTTCCTACACAGACTTAATAATGCGAGAAAGCTAAAAGGAAGCAACAGACTTGGGAATATTTTCCATACGCTACTGTTTTCGTAGTGTGCTATAACCACATCTGATGGCATCCATCTCCGATCCTCAACTCAATTACTGGGATCTCTATTCCTACCCAGCACTGAGCTGTTATCTGCGACAAAAAAGTAGAATCTCTTGAAATAGCAAAAGAAAAAAAGTAGTGAATTTCTTCCTCAGTATAGTTAATTTTGGAACTTGAGGACATCCATTTGGCTCATATCCAGTATTTTAGTTTATAGCTTTTACTGAATGTGCAAGGTGTTGCTGTTGTCTGCTTTTAGACAAATTTAGGGCATTTTTCTACATTATCGGTGATAATTTTTACGCCAGCAGTGGAGGATATTTAATGTCCAAGCCGGATTGTTGTACAAATTCTTAAACCTCACAGGCAACAGGATTGGTTGTAATCCCTGTAAAAGAATTTATATCAAGATGATATATTGTGACAATTTCAATTTCATTGGCTTAAGTCTTCTGAGATGAAGTCAAATTGTGCGAATTAGAAATAATGCATTTGATACTACCGTAAGCGATCTAAATTCGATAGTCTTACCATGCATTTCATAACTTACGGTAGATGATTAAATGCTTTACTTAACTATTTAAAGCTTTCAAAGTAATAGGGTGCTTGATTGGTTGGCTAATGTACGCCAGCAGCCGTTGGTAGTTGGTTTCGATTCCTGAATCGTGAAGAAGAAAATAAGGTTGCAGGTGCTTTCTCTTAATTCCAGTGTGCCTTAACTCATTTACTACTCTTTCTAGTTGAATCATGCCATATTAAGATAACTTATAAAGATCATCAGTGGTTTAAATTGAGTTTACAGAATGCCAAATCTGCTTGAATAGACTCGAGCTTTACACATACATCTTTTAGAAGTTAATCAAAATGCAATTGATGTAACAAGATAACTGCGTTTAAAGTTATTTATGACTTATAGTTGTAAGAATACAAGATTATCGGGTTTTCACTTGCAGTTTTGCTCTCCTGTTACTGATAACGATATAACAAATGATGCGTCTATAGATGCATAAAGGGATCGTAAATACCAGTCTTCGGTTTTCATAAAAATCAGTAGTCCTCCTCGTAAGGTAATTAATTGAAGAAATACAATGCAATGGGAGTGATGGGAAAAATAATGATTGCCATTAAACCAGAAGTAAATTAAAAATGATTAGACCAAGTTTGAATCTAGGAGATGGAAAAGTTCCAATGTGAAGCGAGACGAACAGTTACAAATAAACTGCTGCTGCATATTGACCAAATGCTAATTAAACAGAAACACCAGCGAGACAAATATTTCTTTTAGTAGCGTTTACGTATTATTAATTGTAATGATTGTAATGACTTACTACTGATCTTCCGCATAATAAATTATGCTGCTTACTCCTGTTCGTATCAGCGTGAGAATACT
>JAQGBV010002450.1:0-11524 GCA_034698685.1 Isotomurus pseudopalustris | reverse complement strand
GATAACTTGCTGTAGTATACTGTGTCTATGTGGCAACTTCGTTTATGAAGCAGTGACAAGAATAAACTTGTATTTCTTCTTCCCCCAGGCACATGATTTCAAGATGTCGAAGAATCTTTGTATAATAATTCAAATATAATATTGGTTTATTCTACAGAATCAGGATATTGAGGTGGACATGAATGTCGATATTTTCAGTAAGCTCTGCTTTTTCGAACTCGTTCACGAAAGTAGTTGAAATGGGTTTCGCTTTCAGTAAACTTTGGGTACAACGGATCCCACTGAGGTTGCTCATCAACCACATGGCAGCAATTTGTATCTGCGTCCGGTTGTAAGAAGAACGCCAAACTTTGCCTGGTCTGTCCTGCACTTTCTTTGAGCAATCTAACTCGGTGAGCCTGTTAATACAGTTAGATAAGCATGTTACTTGACGGACGATAAAGGAACTTGGGGATAAGTACTAAACCCACCGTCGCTGGAAACAGACCTCCAGACCACATTTCTAGCATAAGCCCAGCGTTGAGGACAAGACTCCCTTTGATGGGAGTCACAGGAGCCCACTCTCCATTTGTCATTTTAGCTTCGAGTCCTCCAACGTCGTCCTGGTACAAGAAAGTAATCGTTCCCCAGTCTTGATGCTCGGTAAGCCTCATGGTATCGTCAGGGATGTCGTCTAGATTTTCAAGGGGGAAGTAGTGATTAGCTCGGCAGACATTATGAGACTGAACCGTCTTATCACTCAGGAAAGCTCCATGGTGCTTAATGAAGTAATCTTGATCGTCTAGCTTCAGGTACAGTGCAAATGCTCTTAAAATCTTCTCAGTGAGACTTGCTAGGGATTCCCGGAAATCCTCAAAGGCCTCCTTCCATCGAGGAACTTCTTTTGGGTACGCTGACTCCTCATAGAAGTTTTTTCCCCAGAAATCAAAGCACTCCTTGATTTCTTTAGGACCTTTGTCATGCTCATTAAGTCTAAAAGTTATTAAAGGAAAATACTACTAAAAATTATTTAATCATTTATTATGCGTTGAAGTCAGTTAATAAATCACATTTCATCCGATGCTGCTGAATACCCATGAAAATTCTCCACAGCGTCTAGTTTCCTGTACTTGGCTTTCGTTTCTGATGGAAGTGCGAAGAATTCTCGAGACTTGGCCAAAGCTTTTTCAATCTGAAAATATATCAAGAGTTTGTTTAGAATATTTTATATTTTATAATGACTCTGTTACAGAAAGTGGAAAGTAGACGGTACTATACACCTTCTCTTGCTCGGTTTCGTGGTTGATAAGGTAAGCAAAACCGACTCCACTCATGACATCCCCCAATCGCTTCACAAAATCTTCGAAGTCACCAGTATCAGAGATCTTTTCCAGCGGACCGAGAATTTTAGAACAATCGATTGTTGGAATATTGCGTTGCATTTTGTCCAGGATTTCGTTACACTTTGCTTAGTAAGGGTCAGCTTAAGACTAAACTGTGGACTGCAGATTCACGCTTTATTAAGTACTCATAAAGCTTCGTGTAAATCACATCTACAGTTTAATATCTTTGTGGTTGTGTTGCATTATAACATTATCAGTGTATCCTTGTTCAGCTCGGACAAATGAAACATTTTTTCCTCTTCATAACTAAAGCTTGCTTGTAATCTTGAAAATAGATTCAAATGCTTACTGCATCAGATTAATGCAAATATAAAAGGCATTAAATGCATTTTTAGTACATTATCATAATATTTCCTGTTATTCTGAAGGACTAATGAGTCACAAGGACTAATAAAATAAAATAACTCGATACTTGTGAAGTTCCAAGTGATTGATTGGATCAATATTTTATAAGCATGGACGCTTGGAGAAATAACATTAGTGTAAATCGACTCTCCCTTGACATCAATTTATTCAATTTCCCAACTCTAAACTATTATTTCTTCTGTACGTGCGCGTGCATTCATGTCACATATGTTTAGAAATATGTGTAGTTTTAGCTGTTGAATAAGATGAATGTGTGCCTTCCTTGCCTACAAAGCCTACAAACGGGGTCAAAAGTCAACCTGTCAAAGTAGCGAAGGTTTCCACTATCTAGCTCAGTGGTCTCTACTGTTAATTGTTCATAAAAATATGCTAAAGTTCCCACAAAATTAGGTTATGCTATTCTGACTTCTGACATTAAAATTAAAACACAAAAAATCATCAATCGAATGCTACAAATCCTATCCTACCATCATCATCGTCGCTTTTCATGAACTTCTGAACTTCCAACAATTCATGATGATACTTTTAGACGAGTATCACTTTACCCCGTACAACAAGTCCCAGCCTAGAACCTCACTTTCTGCAGTTTGAATATGAGAACTTTTGTTTTCTATTCGTTTTGAGAAGTTGGTGCAGTTGTGACTGGGCAGCATTGAGATCAACAGCATTAAAAGGAAGGCTACAATTGAAGTTGCAAAACACTGTTTAAAAAATAGTAATCAAAACAGTTTTTTAAATCATAACTAAGGTTCAGATCCTCAATGGGTCGAGACGGAAGGAAGAACAATGAATCGCGGAAATCAAGAAAGAGGGGACGAGAGGAGGAAGATTACGCGGATGAGGATTTTTACGACAACCAAGAAGATGACCCGTCTGGACAAGGCATGAATTTATTGTCTTTTAATGAACTCTCGAGTTTACAATGTACTTTATAATAAACAATACATTGTTTAAATTGAGTAGAGTTTGTCCCGGGAGCTGCCAAGAGAGATGCTGATGATGAGGAGAAACAAGGATTAGTCCCGGAAGATGAATATGGGGCAAAGGATTATCGAAGTCAGATGGTTTTAAAACCAGATCATGAATCCAGACCTATTTGGATTGTATGTAAACTAATGGTGTGAAACTGGGAGAATCGTGAGTTTTTAATTCATAGTTTGTTTTAAATTGTAGGCACCCAACGGTCATATTTTCTTGGAGGCTTTTTCACCTGTGTATAAACACGCTCATGACTTCCTAATTGCGATTGCGGAACCAGTGAATAGGCCTGAACATGTTCATGAAGTAAACCTTAAACCTCTTTCATCTGCATAACCCATAGACAAAGTTTGAATAGAAAATTGGACCGATATTGAACGTGTTGTTTACTCACAGTACAAACTGACAGCATATTCATTGTACGCTGCTGTCAGTGTTGGCCTGCAAACAGATGACATTATTGAGTACCTGACCAGATTGAGTAAAACTTCGATTCCAGACGGAATCGATGAATTTATTCGGATGTGCACAGTGTCATACGGGAAGGTATGATTTGGTTTGGAACTACTTAACAGATGATTAATTTGATTTTTACGCTGCTAAGAATATCTAAACAGCGCTAACTTTGCCTGCAGGTTAAGTTGGTGTTGAAACAAAACAAATATTTTGTGGAGTCAAGCCACCCAGAGGTTCTTCAGACTTTATTGAAGGATCCAGATATTCAACAATGTCGATTAAGACGATCTGGAGATGACAACTCTCTTGAGGAAAGTACAATATCCAAAACATCTGGCGCAGCGACGCTTAATTCAGCATTTAGTAATAACCCGGGTGCAGCTCGAGCTGCAGAGCAGGCAAAAAATGGTGAAGAGGGATCCAACGGTCAAGATAACGGAGCAGATACGTCAGTGACAACAGTTACGCCGTCCGACATTACAGATTATTACTCTAAAATGGATGCAGATAACGACGAGGAGGAGGAGGAGAAAGTTGTCTCATTTGAAGTTGTACAGGATAAAATTGAACTTCTTCAAAAGAAGTGTATTCAGTTGGAGTACCCTTTGTTGGCTGAGTACGACTTTAGAAATGACACAAGAAACCCGGATATAAAGTATGCTAAAATGCCACTTTAATAAATACCAGTAAACACATTAGCAACAGGTGAACATGAATGCATATTAATAGTATTGTGTATATAACTTTCAGTATTGACTTGAAACCATCAGCTATTCTCCGTCCTTATCAGGAGAAAAGTTTGAGGAAAATGTTCGGTAATGGCCGAGCTAGGTCAGGAGTTATTGTTCTTCCGTGTGGTAAGTTTTTTTAATTTTTTTAATTGCAGCTGTAAACTCATATGCAAGAAAAAATGAATACGTCTTTTTCGTTCAATTCAGGGGCTGGTAAAAGTTTGACTGGAGTGACAGCCTGCTGTACTGTTAGAAAACGAGCAATAGTACTGTGCAACTCAGGAGTTTCTGTTGAGCAGTGGAAGCAGCAGTTCAAACTTTGGAGTACAGCTGACGATGCAATGATATGTAGATTCACATCAGACACGAAAGACAAACCTATGGGTTGCAGTATTCTGGTCACAACATATTCTATGATAACACATACACAAAAGCGATCTTGGGAGGCTGAACAAACAATGAAATGGCTACAAGAACAGGAGTGGGGAATCATGTTACTTGACGGTACATATATTTTGATTCGAATTCTAGGATACTCTTCTTGAGATCTTATTGGCTATCATGACAAGCTAAAATATTTATTAATGGGCCTTTATAGAGGTTCACAGTATACCTGCAAAAATGTTCCGTCGGGTGCTGACGATGGTACAGTCCCATTGCAAACTTGGATTGACAGCTACACTAGTTCGTGAAGACGACAAAATTGCAGATTTGAATTTTTTGATCGGCCCTAAGGTACACTCTCATCAGTATCAGTCACTAATAGAATGCATTGAACAGTAAATACACAAAAATTTTGTTTTTCAGTTGTACGAAGCTAATTGGCTGGAATTGTCAAAAAATGGGTATATTGCAAAAGTGCAGTGTGCAGAAGTATGGAATCCTATGACCCCTGAGTTTTACAGGGAGTACTTGGTTTCGAGAATCTCTAAGAAAATTGTAAGAGTCATGCATGCTAACAGACAATTTCTTGTGTGCAGAATGTGGCAATTGTAAATTACTTTTATTTTTAGCTTTTGTGCGTCATGAACCCTAACAAATTCCGAGCCTGCCAATTCTTAATTCGATATCATGAAAAAAGGAATGATAAGATCATCGTTTTCTCCGACAATGTGTTTGCATTGAAGCATTTCGCAACCAAACTTGGCAAACCGTTCATTTACGGACCTACGTCACAGCAAGAAAGACTGCAAATTCTACAAAACTTCAAGTTTAATCCAAAAATCAATACAGTATTTGTTTCAAAAGTAGCTGATACTTCGTTTGATTTACCGGAAGCCAATGTCTTGATTCAAATCAGCTCTCACGGTGGATCAAGAAGACAAGAAGCTCAACGATTAGGTCGTATTCTTCGAGCCAAAAAAGGTTTTTAAACAAGTTACAAAGCAGTCTAAAAAAATTAAAAATCACACGATCTTTAAATCTTATATACGCACTCGTTTTTTACAGGTGCGATAGCGGAAGAGTATAATGCATTTTTTTACACATTGGTGTCTGAAGACACAATGGAAATGAGTTATTCACGAAAGAGACAGCGGTTTTTGGTCAACCAAGGATATTCTTACAAAGTGATAACGAAATTGGCTGGAATGGATCAGGTAATTATTGCACGAACTAAATCTACAGATATCGAAAAAAATGTTGCAATTTCTATTAATACTTCGATTTTCAGGAGGATCTGTTCTATAAAACTAAAGACGAGCAAGTTCAGTTACTGCAGCAAGTGTTAGCAGCATCAGACGATGCTGGCGAAGAAGAGCGGATTCCTGGAGAAGGTATCTCTATACAAATTACGGTGTACACTAGTGTACAGCGGCAGTTACAGATTTATTAAGCACATTTAAACACGACTGCATAATTTCCAGGTCGAGGCTTTGGAGGAAGCAGCGGTGCTCCATTTGGCAGAAGAAATGCTAACCTCGGATCTTTATCCGGAGCAGACGATGCCGTGTACAGAGAGTGGAAGAAGCCGTCCTCCTCATCCACATACAACAAGCATCCTCTATTTAAGAAGTTCAGAACGAAGTAGAATTCCGTTAAATATTAATTTAACTAAAATTATTAGTATATTTAATATAGTTTTCTTCAGCTGTAATAAAATGATTTGCTGTGCACTCAGCTATCAATTAGAGATTTTGTAAATCTTTCATATCGATATCCTCAGAAGCACTTCATAGCCGATAGCCAGCACTTCCAAATATTGATCAAATCTAATATCTTGCAATTACAAATTCCGATGTCCAACCAACAAGTCAAGTAAATCATGAGTACAGAACAATGAAGCTTAGCTGGCTTAGCAGTGATGGTGATAGCCTCCATCTGAGGGCTTCATAAGGAGTTGCCCTTGAAAGCGCGCGCTTTTTGAAATCTACAACCTCATTTCAGCCTGCTGCAAAGTGAAAGTTCGTCTCTTCACTGACTCACAACTACCGTCGCTTGTCCTCTCATGAAGACATCGTTCACTTCTCTCTTATCCACGTATCAACTTCCACTTGACACAAGACTACGCGATAAGCCGCCTTGTCAAGTTGTTCTACTGCGCCATTCAGCAGATTTCATTTAGTGACAAGAAACTAGGCGTTGCTTCTACTCTAGGCAACTTACTTCCGTTGTGATCGCACTGCGAAGGACTTATCATCATTCATCATGGAGGACGATTGGGGTAAGCTCGTCAAAACATTATAGTCTTATAATTTTAGATAAGCTGCGTGTTGTGTTACGATTTTAAAAATATTTCGATGTTCTTATGGCGGAAAAGACAGAAGTAGAGAAAGACACAATTGCTGAATTGTAAATAATAGAATGCTGTCCATATGGCTTAACTTTCACTTTGATTCTGTAATGTCACATTATTAAAATACTAATATTTTGTTGATCTTGATTGATTACAGAGAGTAAAGATTTTGATGAGAAGGAAATTCCAAAGCCAGCTGTGAAACCTGCAAGAGCAGATAAATGGGAGGGCGAAGACGAGGAGGAGCCGGTGAAGGTATGCACCTTTTATATTAAGTTTATTGCTGTACAGGTATGAACAACTTCAATTATAATTTGTTATGTTGCGCAAAGGATAACTGGGACGATGAGGAAGAAGCAAACAAACCAGACAGCGCACCAAAACCGACTTCCGAAGCCAAAAAGAAGAAACTAAAAGCAGTCATTGCTGAAAAAGAAGTAAGCTAAATAATTTTATATAATCAAATCTTGATAAGCAGGTGTCTTCCAAATCTTTAGACGTAATATTATTATGTTTTTTTAGAGAAAAGCAGAGGAAGAAAGGCTGAGGAAAGCTTACGAGAGTATGAGTCCTGAGGAAAGGGCTGCTGAAAAGCTGAGACAACAGAAATTGCAAGAAGAAGCTGAGCTTCAGATGGTCAAAAGCACTTTCGGTAAGTTTATACTATTTGTGATGAAAGGAACGTTTGTCTTTTACATGAATTGTTTTGTTAGGTTGCTCAGATTGAATGAATTTACAGCTCGTGGTGTTTGTAATGCCGTTTTTAGGTGCAGGAGAAGTAGACACAGCTGACCCAATTACAAAGGACGACTTTGATGCACTTAGGAAAACGATTGTAACCGACTTGAGAAGATTTGAAAAACGAGCACCATTTGAAGATTTTTTGGAAGATTTTATACAAGATTTGTGCTTGTCTTTGTCTTCAAAGAAATTGAAGAAAGTTAAAACTACAGTAGAGGCCTTGTATTTTGAGAAGAACAAAGCAGAAAAAGCAGCAACAGCACCATCCAAAGGGAAAGGAAAGTCATCTGGCAAAGTCAAGCTCACAGTGGAGTCCGACCTTACAAATGTTGAAGTCGGTTATGAATTAGATGAGTTTGATGATTTCATGTGACACAACTATGCAGCTTCTGCAAAAGAATTATTATGCTCTTCTGTATTGACGAATGTATGGTTTGCCTCGAATGAAAATCAATATTGTAAGAATACACTGGCTGGTACAATTAATGCATTATATGTAAGGTATTTGAATGCTCCGAAATGTTTAAAATCGATTTTTGGATTTTGGGAATCTGTTGTTCGCTTGTTTTATCGTGTTCAATAAAGCGGCTCGTTGGAACAGAAACGAAGAAGTGTTGTATGTTTTTAGTATGAGCTACCATTAGTTACTGCATCTTTCATTCACTATCACCGTCCGTTCTATTCAGACTTGATTGTCCGGTGGTATAATACCAAGGTTGCTAGACGCTTTTCGTCGTTTCCCTGCAATAAGAGATAAGCGCAGCCACGACGACAACGAAAAGCGTCTAGCAACCTTGGTACTATAATACTCAGTCCGTTAGACCCTGCAGTCACAAGTCACAGCATACTTTAATACCGATATCCAACTCATGAATAAACAATTTCTACGATGTTTCGATCGCATTCTAAATACCATCAAGATGAATTCGAAGGAGAGGCTGACAATGACCAACTGGATGTGCAATACATGGCACCTGACATTAAACGAGGAATGACTGAGAGCGAAGAAGCTCTGGAACGCTTGATTGCCGAGAGAATTGTAAATAAAATTGTATTTTAACTATATTACTTTGTGATGGATCCTCATATGCACTTACACTTCTACAATAGGGGAAGCTAGACTGCGGATTTAACCCGGATGCAGACGATTGCCATTTCGAGCTAGAAAACGATGTCTTTGGGGTGTGTGGAAATGATGAAGAAGAGGAGGAGGAGGAAAACGCGGCCGAAGATGAGGAGGAAGACTTGGAATCTGCTGAAGTGACATTAGAGGAAGTCAAATTAGAAGTGGAACCGTCCATGCGTCCCATCCACTTAACGCTTCCTCCAGAGTCTCGTCCGAGAGACGAAGATATGTACTACTATGGTTTGACTACCGACCCAGCACAAAAGCACGTTCATCCAGATTATCCACGAGATCTGAAGCTTCGTAAGATTTGTAGCCCTAAGCCTCCTTTGAAGCGAAAAACTATGGATAATTTCAAAACAGAGGCGTTAGCTCGCTTCTCCCCTGCCAACTCGAAAGACAATCTTCTGAAACCGCCCTCGGTAAAGAAATCACTTACTGCAGTGACTTCGGCAATCGAGATTCCTGTGGGACCTGATCGATTATGTGCTCCTCATTTGGCCATGCGAGAACTTCCTCCTGTTGCTACTATCAATGATGAAATAATAGTCGACTACATCGATGAAAACAATATTCAAATGATGCTGGAGTATTTCTTGTCACTCGCGATCTTCCACACACCGATTGACCCGTTCGAGTTCATTGCAAGCACAGCAAATCAAATGATAATAGCCAGAGATGATCCTGAAGCTTTCAAGAAACTTCCTAGGATGCTACAGCTCGAGCATGTCAAATCTGTGTTTCGAATATACGACCGAGTTGGTGTTGGAATGATAACTCATGCCCAGTACCAAAGCGCCATGGAAGTCATTGGAATTATTCATTACAACGCTAAGCCTGAGGGATACCTGGATGATAAGATCACAGAAGCTACATACGTGAGTGAGGCGACAACGGCTATCGATCATCTGATGAGATCCTTCATGTTAAAGAAAGAACTTTCCCCTGATGACCCGTGTGAATTTGTTTCACAGCCAAAGAAAGTTGCTAAATGAAATTACGCATGCTATTATGCATGAATACTATTTAATAATGCTCCAATCATACCCCACATTTATTAATTCAGTCTATTAAAATCGAATTTGTAACTTTATAGTACAAGAGGGATATTCAAGTACAAAAATTTATTGTTAATCACAAAAAGTGGCAAATCCCATCACATAAAGTATCCTCGTAAACTGTTCTTCGAACATTTAATTATCATACGATTTGAGATTGACAGGTAAGTTTACTCATATGTCATTACTATGAATTAATCCCTGCCTTCACATCCTTGAAATGAATAAAAGTTAGATCACTTGCGACTTGTACGTCGAGTACTTCGTGTGCTGGTACCCTCAGACGATGCAGTCTTTGGTTTTTTTGCTTCTGGGGATTCCTTAACCCGGGAATTTGATCGCTTTCCTGTGTACAACATACGTGTCAATTAGCTGAAATGTTTCTCATAAATACTGCCCACTCACGTCGCACCTGATGTGCCATTTTGCTTTTTCTCTTTTCCGCCGTACTTCTTCTCGAGCTCGTCCAAAAACTTGTCGGTTTTCGTGGCCCGGTTTTTGGAAATAGCTTGTTGCAAAGCCTCAAAACTAGTATCCCCAATGTTCATCTCCTTCCTTAACTCCTCAGCTTCCTTAGCTTCCTTCTGAGCCTGAATGAAAATTCATAAATTGATCAAATTACAATTTTGCATGCTTGTATTTACACTTGCTAACAAATTATATCTGTGCTAATCATTACTTTCTTCACTCTTGCATTCCTGGCCTTCGAATTCGGAGTCCCTTTGGTCAATACCTTCAGTTGTTTTTGGCTGATCAACTCATCAATTATGCCCTGAATTCTGCTTTCATCGTCCAAAATGTTTGCGAAGAATAAGTTGTCTAATACGTGTAAAATGTTCCCATTGCTCTCCTCATAAAGTCTTTTCACATCTTGGCGTTCTTCATCAGACCCTGAGCCGACAAAAGATCATTATTAAAATGTGATGCATTAATAATAAATCCAATATCTAACTTACCAATGTAATATTTCCTGAATTCTAAAATAGCGAACTCATCCAGTCGTCCAAACGATGCCAAGTCAATCTCACACTTCTCGTCATTCGGCCACTCCCCTTCAAGAACAATTTTTACTCATTACTTTTCAAACATTTCAATAATTTCATCCACGTCTCCACGTGAATCCTGAGTAGTTTTTAATCACTTACCAGTCTCATCGTACGACTTTCTAAGATCTTCATCCTGGAGGAGCTCGTAGATCTTGCTGATAACCTGAAACTTCTGCGTTCGAACTTCTCGTTCCGCATCACTTCCTTTGTCCGGATGCCAGGCCAAGGCTGCTTTCAAGTACCCAGATTTTACTAGAAAGTCAAAAGCAGTTTCCAACGTCAATAAATTTACCTTCAACAGATTGAAATAACAAGTAACACAACTATTATACACAACAAATAATGACTTATGACTTACAAACTTTCGCGTCTCCGACTTTACTCTTCTCGATATTAAGAATGTTGTACAGATCTGTAGTTCCGAACAGTTTTTTAATTTCTTCCATGACCTGTTTGAAAGGGTTAGCGTGCTGGTTATAATGATGTTGAAGCTTATATTAATACAAAATTATAAAAATTTGAATACAAAACTTGCGTGTGAAAATTGAAGTTGCTGGAGAATAATGTCTAATCTGAAAATCAGCCGAAGCTTTTCGGAAGTCAGCTCTGTTTCGGGAGAGGAACGACAAGAGTGAACGAAGTTTATCCCGCTCAGCAAGTTTTATTCCCTCTTCAGCTCTTGGGGATAGGGAAAGTTGAGATGTTCAATGTTCAAATGATCATAATTTCGAGTTTACTATAAATTTATTAATAATTCACGGAAATGAGATACGCACAGAGATACTAAGATCAATCACAGAGTTGAATAAAAGGGGGTCAAGGAAAGGACAGAAAAGGGGACTAGATGAGAAAAAGTTCGTCGAGTTCGCGGCCGGCAGGGAGAGTCCCCAGAACTGAAGCGACATT
>JAQGBV010002449.1:0-11524 GCA_034698685.1 Isotomurus pseudopalustris | reverse complement strand
CGAAGGAGCGAAGGTGGCTTACTGCAACGACACCGGCGAATGGTCAGCTCCAATGCCTTTGTGCAAAGGTAACAACCGTCTTACATGACTACTTTGTCAAAGATTGATGTGACTGCAGTTGAAACACATTTTGCCATTTGCAGAAGTCGAATGTCCTGAACCACCTGAGCTGGAGAACGGAGAAGCTACCGGTGGAAATCCACCGTACAAACCTGGAAATTTGGCCACTTACGAATGTGACGCTGGTTTCGTTATGGAAGGCCAGCCGATCATCGCGTGTCAAGATAGCGGAAAATGGTCCAAGTCGCACATGCAATGTAAACGAGAAATCCGTTTGTGTTTCCTGGTCGATGAATATTCTCTAAAATAAAACTGTTACGATAGGTTCAACAAGTTGCAGTTATCAAGGGACTGTGATTCATGGATCTCTCCTATCCAATGTAAGTCGATTTCCTCTGCATAAAAGGAAACTTACTCATCTGTGTGAACGTTTCTCTCCTCGTGATGTCTTTATATGTTCTGAACAGATGAAGTTCAATTACGAAGTGGGAGAAACGGTCGAATTTCAATGCAACGAAGGATATTCGATGACAGGGTCCCGAAAACTGAAATGTCTGAAGACTGGGGAATGGTCGGCTCCTATTCCCACCTGCAACTTGTGCGAAGACGGACGATGCAATAAAAGAATGTGAAGGATTCCAGAAACGGGTGAATCGATTCCAATAAGTCTAATATTATATCCTTCCGGATACGCAACGAAGTTGATCACAGATCGCAAATAATTCAATCAACAGAACTGTAAATTGAATTGATGCAGTTGTTTAAACATATCATCAATGTCCTATTGTATAAGATGTGTCTCAGATCAAATAACCACAAATCAACGGTCGCTGATAAATCAACATTAATCTGCATATTAAGGTATTATTATTGCTTTCAATTGGCAACGGACATTAACACAGAAAACTAGTAATCCTTACAATTAGTAAATAAATTCACATAATGTGTGAAATACACAATTTGATAAAGTCAATTATTAGCACCTGAAAACGCATGAACAACTTATTTGTCGTGCCATTTACAAATAGAATATAACTCTACAGTTTACAGTTTGGTGAAATCGACACACTGGGATTTACATATATTCAGTATTCACTGAATTTCACTGTGAAATACATTGCATATTTACCATGTTTGTTAGCTGATCTTTGAATCTTTGGGCTTATTCAACATTTTAGTCTTCATGCTGATATTACAACGGGATTCACATTTTAAAATTATTATTTAAACTAGTAATGTTTCAACTTGAACAAGATTTTTTTCCTTTCGGTCGCAACCAGTGCGGTAGGAATGTCACTGAATGTTTCATCGGAAACTACTGCTCTTACTTTACAATACTTTCAAAGTTTATTTGTCTACACTGTAGAGGTATGAGTGTGATCTGTGATATACATTTAAAGCTGGCTAAGAGTATCAGGTCACTTGAACGATTTTCAGAACCCAAAAGAATGTTTGTACATTTAGACTATAACCTTCTCACGTATCTTCACAAAAATATTGTTTCAACTGCGAAATCCAAAAGGACTTAAGGTTTCTATTTCGTGCAAAATTAATTTTTGGTAAGCCACTATTATTCCTAACTAGTAAACACCAAAATGTATTAAATTATACTCATTTCAGACATAAATCGCTACCAACCAAGAAAATAAGCTTATCTCTTTTTGTCAAAACTAAAGATGCATGCTCGAAGTACATACTGATACAACTGTAACTTTCGCTGTAACTGAGCTGATTACAATTACAGGCAAGCTATTTACTACACATAGGTAGTTTAGTCATGTAGAGTGTGAAAAATTGGCACAAAAAGAACGAACCGGGTGCGAAGTGTCAATTAGGTCGCTTCGTGTGAGATAGTATTGGCACAAAATAACACATACCTAAGTCAAATAAATTTCATGTTTATACTATGAATCTGTGGGCAAAATAGGAAATTGTACAGATGGAAATAGAACACTGTAACAATGAATTTTTGAACAACCATAATATTTGAAAATTTTAAGATAAATCTTATGTCATCTAAGCTGCATGCGTGCAAAACCTGATGCCAATTCGTTCTTCTACCAATTTTAGCTATAAAATTAAACTTGTGAATGTTGTATGGACACCTGAGCCTAAACAGCTAAACAATTTATAACTCCGTAAACTTCATTGGCATTGGCGTACTCAATGATTGTCTACTTGCCAGTCTATAGTCTATGTATGTTTATAGTGTCTACGTCTACTTCTCTACTTCTATACCGCCTACATATTTGCAATACATTCGAAACAGTACTGACTCCTGATATTTCTCAAGTATATTGCATTTAACCATGCCTCTTTTGCAGGAGTACAGTACTATTGTAAAGCCAAGTCCCATTGAAACTCAACATTCACTCAGTCTTTTAAATAATTATTTACAAAGTAAAGCCTTGAATCTGCATAGGATGGTTACTCGTGCATAGTACACGTCAATAATTTGCTAGTTTACAAACGAACAGTTGAAATATTTAAGATGCAAAGGTGTTACATGAAGTCACTCCAAACTCCAGAACTTTGTCTTCTCATCATGTCTTCTTTATCCAAATCTACTACATTGATGTCTTTGAGGTCAGGAAGTAGTTCAACCACACCTGAATCTGAAGAATTTTTCCTGTCTCCTTTTGATGCAGATTCAGAACCTGCAGATGAGGATGCCTCATTTTGATTCTGGATTAATCCTTTTTTCCACAAACCAAGCCGAGATACTTCCGCCGTCACAACAATGAACAACTCTTTTTCTGGTGATTTTAGTTCTTCTCTGAAATATTCAACAAGTTGGCCTTCTCCTCCTATTGACTCTGGAGCGTCAAATTTCGAGTCCAGATTATAAAAGTTACTGCGACCAGCGTCTCTTTCTGACAAAGATGGTAGGTTTTTTATGGCAACCCAGTGCTTTCTTTTGAGAGGTAGGGCCAGCCAACCTAGTTTACAATCACCTGTAAAACAACCAAAAGATTGATAAATATTGACAATAAACGCTGTTAAGTTTATTTGTGAAATTTTTCTCACTGGGTATGTTCATAATGAACCCATGAATCTGACTGAAATTCAACTCTGATGGATCCCTACAAAGAAGAAATTGTTTATATTTATGAAATCTCATCTCATCACATTTAAGACTTCAGTTCGATTGTAATGAACGAACTTACTTTCTTTTGTCAAACCACACAGCTTCATAGTTTTTCAGCTGCAAGGCTGACATGATCACATTGATATCGTAATTTCCAAGCCCCAGAACAGATTTATGAGGATTCACCCAGGAATTGGGGGCTAAATCAGAGCAAATTCCATCCAGGTCATCTTGTTTGAACGCTTTCCCGTCTTGAAAAAGATTGTTCAGCGCGTGCAATGCGCAAAGCGACTTTAGCTGAAACAAAATAGAAAGTAATCTTATCTTTCCATCAACTAAGAAACAATTCCACACACACACCAAGAACATCTGTTTACCAAATTTCCATACCTGTTTCTCATGATAAATGCTGGATCTCATTTCGGAAATTCCAAAAATCTAATCCTTCACTCCAAATTCCTAACCACCCACACTGCGTATTACTAACTCTCCCTCTCGTTGAAATTTTATCTTAACGGCAGTCCGCTTTCTACAAACACGTTCATTTCTATCCTCTCTGGCATCATTCACCCATCCTAAAATTATCCCTACATTTACCTATGGCTGTGTGAAATATAAAATGATAACAAATTAACCAAGTACAAAGACAAACCAAAGAACCAAACCCAAAACAATCCACCTTGCTTTATAAAAACTTCGAAAAATAAGTAAAAGAAACTGACAGCACTCAAAATATAGTCACTGATTGCGCGTTTTAAAGCTTAACACGCAGCTGTAGTTGAACGTAAATCGAAAATCTACTACTACTACTAAACACACTTGACGTAAACAATAATTTTTTGTAGATAATTATGTTGTTGTTGTTATTGTTATTGTATTCTTGGTGGACAATAAAAGTTTAAACTTCCCGCGACGCACACACCATCCTCAGAACCAAAACACAGTCAGTCAGTGCGAGTGTGTGTGATTCACTCACTGTGACTGTGCAAACAAACGCAGTTTTAATTATCTTTTAATTGGAGAGTAGATTAGAACATTACAACCTCCGAGCCGGGAATGAATTACGATCCAACAATAATCTACAATTGAGGGTAAGTTATTATTACAGTAATTTAAAGGTTAATGAGATAGTTGAAAGCAATTAATTACCATCTGGTTTCGTTTCGTGTCTTCCTCAGAACTCCTCTGCTGTCACGCTGGATTCAAAGAGAGCAATCGAATGTGTTCGTGGTGGTGGCGATTAACGATGAAGATCATGTGGTACTAATTGGACATCAGTTAAAGGATATTTTGGCAAAAGAGCAAACACGCAATCCGCCGCAGTGTATAGACTTTTAGAGCAACACGATTACAGCGAATGTATGTGTTTGGGACATTAATCAAAGTGTGAAGGTGAGTGATGGTGGTGGTGTAATGAAAGTGAAGTTTACTCAAAGTTTTCAATATAGTTTAATGGTGTCATGGGTTAATTGCGTTTTTATTTCGTTCTGCAGGCAACAACGATTTTGAATTCTGGAGGTTACGAACTGACTGACTGAACTTATTCTGTGACTGTATGAGGCTATGTAATATTTTCATGTAAATGTGAAACTGGTTCAAGAAATTAAGAGAAAGAAAATTGAAGAATCACGAAACAGAAATTGTGAAGATAATGGGAGACTCTGGTGTGTATAATTCCACGACGATAAGCTATGAAAATTCTGGGGGAGGTTTGTCTTTGTCCCCATCGAGTCAGAGGAGACCATGGAATTTGTCAGAGGTGGTATCTCCACCTCAAACAAGATCGAGATGGTTTCATTGGATGCTCTTGATGGGTGGTTCAATAGTTCTCGGACTGGGGTTAATTGTTACCATTATCGGAATCTATAACCAGCATTACTACAGCCCTGAAGCGAACAATGTTTCCAAACCAAACGGTACAAAAAAATTTTTGTTATTACTGTTGTAAATGCATTTTCTGATTTTCGGATTGATGATGTTTATCAACATATTAAATCTGTAGATGAAACTCCATCGCATTGGTTGGTGACCGTGATGGGTTTGTCGCTGGTATTCCTGGGAATTATTCTACTAGCTATTTACTGCAAACTAGTGAATTCGAATAGGATTTTGTGCAATCCGCTTTCACGAACAAGAAACGCGTTGAGGCAGGTTGTTACAAAGCCGAGGTTTCAAAATGGTCCCGTAAGTCGAAATAGCTGCATTATGGAATAAGGATATTGCTAATTATGTTGAATGTGGAGACATATTGCTGAATTGTGTAATAGTCATCAGGAGGAGGAAACCTATTAGTCAACGAAGCAGCATTGAATCGCTTATCATCTACCCACCAGTATGACCCTACCAAAGGGTACCGTCAAACTAATGGGGACGTGTCGTCTGAGGAAAAAGCAAAGTTAATGGCTCACGAAGTCAAAGAAGGGTACGTTTTTTACTGTTGTTGGCTGAATGTTTTTTTTGATGTATTGAGAGTACCTTTTAAGACCCGTATATATCTTAAATGCTTGGAGTGTACAACATTAGCCATAATACTTATAAACTGTATGAAATGTCGTAGAATTGATGATATACCCTCTTCATCGTGTGATGCATTGCTACTAAACGGCAGCGATTCCAGTGGGACAACTCCCTCCACTAACTCTTCATCTAAGGACCCACGAATTGTTCTTCATCCCTTTGCTAAAGCATAAGCGAGCTCCTTTCGGAGACTTGTGTCACACTACCCCGTTTAATCTAATCCGATTCCTGTGAAGTTTGGTGTGTCTAATAATACTTGACGGTGTTGTGAATCTTCTACCTTCATCTTTTTACTGCAGCTTAGATGTTCACTCTACGTGATGTGTGTATTTGTACAGAAACTAAGGAAAACTAGTGATCGCATTTTTATTTTTTTGGTAATAATTGATGTTTTCTCATATTAATTCGCGAAATGCTTAAAAATGATTAACTTATCGAATAACAAAACAAATACTTCCAGATTGATTAGTGAGACTTCAGCACAACGGCACGTGTACCGACCGTTTGTTCATCGTGACCGATCTCCCTCGCCAGTACCTCCACAGCCACCACAGCGCCCTTTGAGACAACAGTTTTTATCCCTCCGACAAAACAATCCGGCCGCTAGTCAACCTGATTCTCATTATAAATCTCGCCATTTTGCTGGCCATGGATATGGACAAGGGAAACTACCTTCATCTCTAGTGAGTCCAGCAAACGCTCCGTTGGCTTCTATCGAAGATATTACCCCATCTCTGCGCTCGTCTTTTGCAAGTGTTATGATGTATCCACCTTCGGATTGGGGAAACAGTGACAATGATTCAGTAGATTCTACCATTTTTGTCAATCTCCCACCTTCTAACTTAGATGATGGCGACGATGAAGAAACAGGCGATGAGCCAATTCGTAACGCTCGTAGACATCGGAATCACAGCTTGGATTTCCGTATTTCTCCAATTCCACGCAGAGGGTCACTCTCGTTATCCTCTTTGTCGGTTCATTCTGCGTTTCCTTAACTAGTAATTGAGTTTAATGTGTGGATAATTGCTGTAATATCCTTTAATTTGTCACTGTGCGTGGATAGATAATATTGTGAAATGTTTCAACTGTTAAACTATTAACCTGTTGTTGTCTACTAAAACTAATTATGGTTGTCTCGATTCGGATGTGATGATGTATTCTTAATGTTCGATGATTCTATCGTTGGTTCATAAAAGTATATTATGGCCAGATATGTGTAACTAAATGTAATTTACTTACTTTTACTACCTTTTACATGCAATCAATCCATCTGTTCAATTAACTGTGTAACGCGCTTACTTTTAAACAGAGTAGAATTTGAATGTTAGTCTCAACTGACTATTTTAATAAGTGATGTAAATTCGATGCTTCTGCTGGTTGTTTTACTCCTCTCAGGGTAGTTTCATTCATACTGCTTAAAAAATTAAGTCAGGAAGTTGATTCAGATGTACTCTGAGCTCTCTATGCGTTGGTTTTGATGCATTTATTGCTTTTTATAATTAACTGTATTAACACTATAATATTTCTCCTGTATTGATCTGATTTTAATATCCTTATGTGCTACGCTCGTTACCCTAGTCAAGATTATCCAGTCAAACGATCAATGAAAGCCAAACTTTTTAATACCTATTTAGTTCCAAGTATGATAAGAAATCTCATGATGTAAAATCTTGTTGTCAGGAATTCATCTGTTAATACGTATATACTCTCATGTATTGATATTTGTGGTTGTGCTCTTGATATTCGAAAACTGAGTGGAACAGGTCGAATTCATCCAATTAAACTTGTATAAGTGCAACGATTTATGTACCAAGAAACTTATTAAATAAACTGGACGTTAACTCACATATATATTATTTCCGTTTGAAACATCCGACAAACATGAATTTATTCAAATCAATTGACTACATCTAGATGTAAACAATTTTTAGGAATGCAATTTGTAAGAAATTCATATTTTGGTATTTAGAAAGTATCAAAGCATCTTTTAATAGGAATGTTTGTTCCTTCGGATGAGATTCACCACTGCAGTTCAGTTTATCAAAGTCCCAAAAATCTCGTGGCAGCATGTCCCACGCAGTATAGTGACAGACAATACTAGCTGATCAGATCAGATTATAAGATCTAATATAATAATATTATTGACTATATAGCATGGTAAAGCGCTTTCTTAAATACTCTAAATGAATATTATTATTCGTAACTGGTGAACATATAAATTACTACATCAGTACTGTAGCAGATACTAAAATTCCATCGTTGGAAACATCTCTACCGAAATAGGAATATATAAATGTTTGAAGCAAAGTATACATGTAAAATGGAATTATCTTGGAATTTTCAATAGGAATGAGAACGTTTCAGATCTGCAATTGACGATACTGATTTGGTGAATCAATTAATTATGTTTCTAGCTGTGCAGACAGATCAATAATCCAGTCGTTGGAATAGAGAAACACCTCAACTCTCTAAAATAAATTACTGCTGGTTGTTGTAGCTGAAGATGATGATTCTGGTAAGTGCATATTGACGGTAACGTCATTCTAGTGGTAGTGGTTGGATTTGTTGCTGTAGAGCGCTTAGAAGCACTTCCTGTGCACAATGGATGGACCAGACTCGTCATATTCTTGCTTAGAAATCCACATCTGCTGGAAGGTAGACAGAGAAGCCAAAATGGAACCTCCGATCCAGACAGAGTATTTCCTCTCAGGTGGAGCGATGATTTTGATTTTCATTGTGGATGGAGCCAAAGCAGTGATTTCCTTCTGCATTCTGTCAGCGATTCCAGGATACATGGTGGTACCTCCAGAGAGAACAGTGTTGGCGTACAAGTCCTAAAAACAAAATTGTAATTTAATACAAACTCATTTGGGAATTCATACCTACGGAGAATACATTTATAGTTTTCTCCACCTATCATAGGTATACGAAGTTACGACACGCCTTACAATAATTGTGACTAAATTAGGATGTCTATAGGCCACTTTAGGGAGGGGCGCACAAAACTTGTCAAAAAGCTACACTAACGACGACACACATGCGATTTACGATGGAACTTTTAATGAATGAACGAATGAAGCTTACCTTCCTAATGTCGACATCGCACTTCATGATAGAGTTGTATGTAGTTTCGTGGATACCGCATGACTCCATTCCCAAGAATGATGGCTGGAAGAGAGCTTCAGGGCATCGGAATCTCTCATTTCCAATGGTAATAACTTGTCCATCGGGAAGTTCGTACGACTTCTCGAGAGAGCTTGAGCTTGCAGCAGTAGCCATTTCCTGTTCGAAGTCCAGAGCGACATAGCACAGCTTCTCCTTGATATCACGAACGATTTCACGCTCAGCAGTGGTGGTGAAGGAGTAGCCTCGCTCAGTAAGGATCTTCATGAGGTAATCTGTCAGGTCTCGTCCAGCCAAGTCCAATCGAAGAATAGCATGAGGAAGGGCATAACCCTCGTAGATGGGAACGGTGTGAGAAACACCATCACCAGAATCCAACACAATTCCAGTTGTACGTCCAGAAGCGTACAGACTAAGCACAGCTTGAATAGCCACATACATAGCCGGCGTGTTAAAGGTCTCGAACATGATTTGAGTCATCTTCTCCCTGTTAGCTTTGGGGTTGAGTGGAGCCTCAGTAAGAAGCACAGGGTGCTCTTCAGGGGCCACACGCAATTCATTGTAGAAAGTGTGATGCCAGATCTTTTCCATATCATCCCAGTTAGTCACGATTCCGTGTTCAATGGGGTACTTCAGGGTGAGAATTCCTCTCTTCGACTGAGCTTCATCTCCAACATACGAATCTTTCTGTCCCATACCGACCATAACGCCCTGCAAGACCACACCCAACACGTTAGATTCCATCCACTCAATTCCTCTTCCAAAACTACAACCCTCCATCCACAATCAATTTCAATTAATCATACCTGATGACGTGGTCTTCCAACAATGCTCGGGAACACTGCTCGAGGTGCGTCATCTCCGGCAAACCCAGCTTTGCACATACCGGACCCATTGTCCACCACCAAGGCTGCTACTTCATCGTCACACATGTTGATTTGTTATCTAAAAATAAACAAACCCACCTTATTAATACTTAATCCAACAGAAAAATTCCTAAATTCCCAGCCAACAATCAACAGCCGTGACTGCAAGCTATCACAATCACAACTGTCAAATCCCACACTAGCCCTTACAAACTTACGACCTTATGATAACACTTATGCCTGTCAACACTAGCTCTTATCCACCCTTTAACGATAACCACCAAAATAGTTAACTTACTTGAAGAGTTAAAATGTCTTGAACAATTAGCAAAAGTTCCGATAGACCGGTGAGTTCTGCAGAGGAAGCGAGAATGGAGTGAACGCAGAGAGACTCGTTCCTCCAAAAACGGTCAACAGACTGGGAGAGTCGTTGTGAAGGGGTGGAGGGGCGTCCCCCTATCTTCTCCCATAAGGAATACACAGGGAGTGAGGCCGTCCGCCCCTCATCGCCACGTGGCCTCACCCACCTTCCAAACTTCCTTATATGGGCATACACTTGCATTCTGTGTTGCGATTGGTCGGTCGGCCACACCGGCAAAGTGGATGAAGAGTGCCGTACACCCGACTGCTGACATCATTCGAGAAGCCGGTGGTTGTTCTTGTTCTTGTTGTTCATCTTCGTTCGCAGGTTCAGATGAGATCACAACGGAGGTGGTGGTGGTGGTGGCCATTCACTCGGCCATTCATTCAATCAGAGATGCGATTTATGTTAATCCGTGTTAATCCCACAACAAAATGATTTCATGCTTAATCTGTGAAGCAAGTAAGTGCACGGAATTAATACGGAGGAATGCTTAATTGAGGATTTGAGAAAGGTCGGTGTTGGTAGTCGATATTCGCATGCGATGGGAACGTGTCAGTGGTGGTGGTGGTGGCTGATGAAGGAAAACGGTGCAAAACATAATGGACAGGTGGTTGATGTTGATGACTCTGCATTGTTGTGTGTTACCGTTGATTTTTTAAGAGATGTGTACAAAAAGTTGTATTTAGAATTCTCCAACCGACCAAGTAGACCGGAGAGGCAGAAGATGAAACGGATGAATATTTGGCAGATGACGTGATGAGTTGTTTATTTTGTTAAAAAGTACATTAAAGTGATTACGTATATATGTACGGTGTGAGTGGGGACTGGATGAATTATGAATGAAGGTTAGGTTAATGTGTGTCAATGTGACATAATCGAGGTGAGTAATATTTTATGCTTTTGCATGCCCCAACCGACCTTTCCAGCAGATCCAGCAGAGTATTACTTACCTTGCCTTGATGATACGGTGATATTACTCATCTACACGATCGTGTTCTCCACCATGAGTAATCTTTGTAACTTCATTTTTACAACGATCATCTTCAACTTTTTTATCGATGTTTTTCCACGACAAGGCAAGGAGGATTTTGCATGTTGCGTATACTTTATTTTGGTCCGTTAAAAAGTAAAAATATTACTGGAAAGAAAATACCGGAACCGGACCAGTCGGACCTTCTATACGAATGCCTACCTAGATTCTGCACTACAATCGTTACAGTATAGTGCAAGTACAAAAGCAACTCACAGATTCAAAATTTCAGACACTTGCAGGCTCGAGTTCATATTTTTGTTTTTCAAGATGTATTCCGCATTTCAGTCAGCAATGAGTGACTCATTTTCTTTTCTTCAGGACGGAAAGACCAAGACGCTGAGTCGAGTGGAGTCGAACATACATGCGTCATTGGAAAATACTATTTCCAATAAAAATAGTTATGATGTTATTAATATGGCTATGGATATGTATGACCGTTGCCCACAGATCAAAATCGATATCAAGAGAATGGC
>JAQGBV010002448.1:0-11532 GCA_034698685.1 Isotomurus pseudopalustris | reverse complement strand
ACGATAAAAAATCACTTTATTCTCCGTATTCTTAATCCTTACAATCAAATGAAATCTTAAGTGTGTTAACAATAAACATCCACGCAAAAATATTCTCTAAATCACACATGCGTAAATATGCAATATACTCTCTGTCATCTGTGCATTAAAATTAAAACTTTAAAACTCACAATTCCTATTCCTTAGCTCCTAAATGTACAAATAAAATATCTCGTCATAACCTACGGCAATTAAAATTAACCTTAATTAAGATTTTCGACGCTCAGAATCAAAAATCCTTGCCTCGTAGTCGTAACTTGCGTACATCGTGTCAACAAATAATAATACAGATTTCTTAATAAAGATATAACAGTTCTAATGGCTGTGGCGATGAGTGTCACTCATAAATGTCGTTGAAGAGAGTGACAACATCTTTGCTAATTTGATTGGCACTGCCTCCTCCACCTCCACCTCTTCCAGAATGGACGAGGAACTCCAAATAAGCTTTCTTGTACGGAGTGATTGAATTTCCATCTCTACTCATCGACCTCTCCACAGCGTCCTTCATGCACAGCGCTCGTTCCTTGTCCAGCCACTTCTGGAGTCCTTCCTCCACTCCTTCAACCTCCTTCGTGATCTTCACAAACTCCGGAGACTCTCGCGAAGGCACAAACAACTTCAGCTGGAAGAACAACCTCAACTGCTTCTGAATTTGGTCTGGACCTCCCACCAGCTTTTCTATTAGCAAACTTCTGTCCCTGGGACTCAGGACTTCTCCAGTAGCCAACAATAACTGCTTCATCTCATTCTCAAAGTCATTCCACATGGAAGAAGAAGATCTCTTCGAGTTTCTCGCGAGCTGTGGAGTTGGGTGAACGTACAAAACTGAACCCGCATCAAAAGACGACATGGCCTTTATGACAACCAAGTCTTCCAGATCTGAAGATCCCCAGAATGAAGTCGCCTGGAGTAAAGCCAAGTTCTTTTCCTTTGGCGAAATATCTGGAGACTTGACAAAGTCTTGTATTCTCCTCAGACTCAACGGTGGAAGGATGGAAACCATTCCTGCAAATTCACACACAACACCTTAACTAAAGTCTCCCAATTGGAAATGCATTCCAGCTTAAGTAAACGTACCTTTGATTCCTCTCTCAGTCTTGACATAGTCAGAGGCGCTCCAAGAGACAAACTCCATTGGAATGGTGTCCTCAAAAGTGGCTTCAGTTTTGACACAAGAGAACTGGAATGGAGCAGAGAATCCTGGAGCAGAGGTGCATTCTTGAATCAGCACACAAACACACTCGTCCTCGCCTTGAACAAACGCTGGAAAGTAAATGGCAAATCCCGACCCACTCACACTCGGCTTCGGCTCCACCGAAGGGAAGCTTAAGGACGACCACGAAAATGTTCTACTTCCCGTGTCCAAAGTTCTGTTCCTCGAGATTTTCGTCTGCACACAAATCAATCAACCAATTAAAATCTCCTCTCATTAATTAAAATAAAATTCCAGTTATGTTAATAACCTTACCAAAGACTGATTAGCAATTAACTTAAGAGTCTCTAAGTTGAGATGAGCAATGTGACAATCATGACTTGACGGAGACTCGCTGCTCTGCCTTCCCACCGAACTATTCTTCCTCTTCGGTTTACTCGGAGGAATGAGGTCCTCCAGACTCAAACTCGTCCCACTGATCTCCACTCCTCCACCCTCTCCATTCGGATTGTTAAACACACTCGTGAAGCTTGGAGCCACTTTGTTGCTCCGCACGGGAGGAGGAGGCCTCGCAGGTTTACCTGAGGCTGCTCCCACAGTTCCATGAGGTCCCATCATCCCAACCTTGTGGAGCAAGTCCAGCGAATGAACTCTCGGTGGTGGCGGTGGGGGTTTCCCCATTGGAGGAGCCTTATTGTTATTTCCTCCAGCTCCAGCCTCCTTCAACTTCTGATCTGGCGTCTTCTTCCCATCTTCAAAACTGGAGGAGTCTCCTCCATCCTCCACGCTGCTGCACGACGTCGCGCTTCTTTCGAAATACGGAGCACTGATTGTCATCCCTGTGGAGGAACTATCACTTGAATTCCCTTTGGAGCCTTCCTTTCCGATCCTCAGGAACTTCTTGATTCCCATGCTAATCTTCCCATGCTTCTTAAACAACTTGTTCTGTCCTCCTTCTTCGTACGTCGAGTCGCTGTCCATTCCCTCCGTTGGAGTGCTACTCGTGCTTCCTCCTCCTTTCGAGTGGCTATTTAAGTTTAAGTCAATCTTCGACAGCTTGTGTAACACTGGAGCGAGTCCTTTGAACTTCATCGAAGTCGGAGTGATGGTAGCGTAGATCTCCTGCGTCCTCGTCACTTCATCTGTACTCACAGATCTTCCGAATCCTCCCGCAGGAGAGTCTCCTCTCTCACTTCCTCCACACGAACTTCCCGACGGATTAAAAGTCACTGGAGATTTGTTCCTCGAACCACTCAGGTGAGAAGAACTGAACGCAGCTCCTGCTTTCTTTCCCAACGTGCTGAAGAACTGATTCACCCTTTTCCTGTTCGTGGGCTTTGGACTTGTGCTCGAAGATCTCTCCCTCGCAGAAGAAGAATTAGAGGAACTCCATCGCTTGCTCACAGGTGAAGGACTTCGCTCCCTCAAGAATGACTCCGAGTCGATCTTCTTCATTCCTTTAAACTCCACTCCTCCATCAGGTCTCGTGGGAATCAAATCTTGGTCATCATTGGTGGAACTCTGGAAGTCATACGAACCACAAGCAGGTCCGCCTTGAATCTTGTTACTCGACTCCTCCCTTCCTTCTCCTTGGAGTCCACTGCAGTCGTCATACAGACTTTCTTCGTCCAACTCTTCCTCCTCATTCTTGTCTTTGATTGTCGACACGTCATCGTAGAAACTCTCGCCTTCTTCTTCATCCTCCTCCAACTCTTCACCCGCAACTTCATCTTCAGGATTCACCTGTGGAGGTCTCGGAGCTGTTCGCTTCCTCATCGCAGCCTGTGGAACTACTTCCTCCACTTCCAAACTCACCGAAGAAAGACTCTCCACACTTCCTCCGTGACTCTCAGAAACATCCGACGGAAACAAAACAGAGTCTGGACTTAATTTGGCAGGATTTGATTTGTTCGCTGGCTTTAATTCTTCATCCACACTTATGAAAAGACCTCCTCCTTTAACACTGCTCCTTCCTCCTCCGCAATTCTTCTCCAGGATGTAGTCGTTCTCATTTCCAGAATCTGAACTTGATCCACAAGCTTCTTCCTCCTTAATATTTCCCTTATTGTTGCTCTCCACATTAACTCCTCCCACTTTACTACTACTACTACTGCTCTTCCCAATGTCAAGCCCGGAATCTTCCAGGCTATCGTCGAACTCCGAATCTCCGCCACTCCCACTGCTCGCACTGTCACAAGAACTCGAAAATGGAAGTGGATGACTCAACTTCTCCTTCAGATTCACCCGCACCTTCGTCCGCTCCAGAGGCTTTGGAGCAGTCCCTTCGTTTAAACTGTCTTTCAAATCCAACGACACTTCTGAAGCCAGGGGACTTCCTGTGGCCACCACAGTCACGCCATTAGAGTCACTCGTGATCTTTCCACTTCCTCCAGGAACAAATGACGATACATGTGACTTTCCACTTAAGCCTACGGAGTCAGGCGTATCCACAGCCTTTTCTCTCAGAAACGAAGTTCTCTTTTGGGTTATCGTGTTTCCTTCAGTAAGAATTATTAGATTAGTCAGTCCATTGCTGGGAGAAGTGTTGCTTGATGATTTCAGCGAAGATTTTATCGGATTCCCGGAAGTCACAATGGAGGAAGAAGAAGACGAAGAGCTCGTGAACTGACTCGTACTCTTCAGAATTGACTTTGGCTGATGAGTCTGCTGCTGCTGTTGCGTCTTTTGGCTAAAGTCTGGAGATTGTGACCTCCGAGTCGTCTCGTTTTTTGGCTTCGACAATTCTCTCGAAGCATTTGATAAAGTTCCACTTGGAATAGACGTCGTAGTTGGGTTGAAGGATGTGGTCTTCAAAACTCCACCACCAGTTGCTCTCGCAATTGGCCCATCATTCTTCGTCGTCGTTATCTTTGAGTTGGCAGTGTTGGCAGCCTTACTGCCTCCAACCCCACCACCACCACTGCTACTACTGCTGCTTGTGGTCTGTGACTGCAATTGACTCGTTTCCTTTTTCGATACTGCAATCTTACGGAACCCATCCACCACACTATCATCATCCTTCTTCCTAATCTTCAATGGCTCATTTCTACTCTCGAAAGTTCCAATGGAAATTAAGGGCTTATTTGCAGTCATCGATTTCCCACCGGTGCATCCAACAATCGGCCCTATTTCTATATTCGTCTTTCCCTGCAGATTTGTCTTGATTGAATTGAAATTCGTGTTCTTCTGCGTAAGTCTGTTGAACTCCTTTTCATCAACAGTTGTCGAGTTCTTCTCCAGGATTTCTGTGATTGAAGAATTATCCTGAGGATCCAGCGGAGTCAGCAAATCGTCGTCTGATTCGTCGGAAGAATCTCTACTGGCCTTTGGCTCGCCTCCATACCCAATCACCTCCACTACCTGTTCAATTAAAAACACCGTCTTTAATTATTACAAATATTCACCACCTTTAATCACTAGCATCCTTATCTACCCAAGAAATCATTGCTTAAACATGCCAAGACACAACAATGCGAGGAGTGTAATGAGTGATGAGAGCGTAATTACAAGACTGATCATCATTATCCTTCACCGTAGTCGTCTCTCACGGTCTACATTGCCCCACTTCCAACTTCCAACTTCCAACATGGATTCATATGCAACTTGGGAGCAATCACCATTAAAGTCTTCGCAGTAATTGTCCAAGACTAACCTAGCACACTTCTTTATACACTACTCCTACATTTGTTTTTGCATTTCCTATGAGAACTTTTCCACAACCTACAGCAACACTTCGGCAACAAGTAAAGAAGCTAAGAAGCTCTCTCTGCGTGATTTTAATTGCTACTCCCATTCAAACATTAAATTCAGATAATCGCGTAGATTGTCTGGGTAGTTTAAGCGATTGTCTCTGCGTAGCAATGTTTGTTCTTTGCAAAGTGTATTTCATTCTGTACTGTGTTTGCAATTTCATTGTCAATTTATACGCCAATTCGACACACTTCTTCTGTCATTTTGACAATTTAGTTTATGCACATTCTACACCATTTTTTGAGTACAATTGCTTTGCTCTTCTCATGCTTTTTCATACTCGTTAAAGCGTTTTAATGGACATATCCCCTTCCTTTTTCTGTCCAAAGATAAAATTAATGCAATCCCGTCTCAAACTTTACTTAGACTGCAGAGCAGATTAGATTCTCCACTGTGGATCCACTCTACCTTTTGTGTCAAAACTTCTTCCAATCTGTTTTAGGACATTGCGAAATGTGAAATGTAGCGAAATTCCGTTATAATCCGTACAAAGACATAAACCTTCCCCAACGCTTATGGAAACTGTGTCACTCTCCAAATATTTGAGAAAGGAGTTTCCCTGCTGTGTACGTATATTTTAAGTGTTTCACAATAAACATCTATTTCACTCTCAACCCGTTCCTGACGTAAGTGACCTAAGACCCAAGACATCACCATCTTTGTGCACTACAAGCACAAGCCATTTACAACTTTTTTGAACACAAAAATTCCTCCAAAGGGCAACAGAACATGAAGACACGTTATATAGAGGCAGTTCCAGGAAATCTCAGTTTAGCAAAAGTGTGCAAAAACCTCGCTCCCCTTCTAAAGCCATAGCCGAAAACCATAAAAATCCAAATCCAGATCACCTCAAGGCTACACTCCCAAACCAAACACACTTTACATATACATGTAATGTAAAGCAATGACAAAGAACATCAACTCTTGGGAGAGAGAGAGAGAGCGCATTGATTTTGCACACAATTTAGCTCAATCAAAGCATTTTGCACAAAAGGTAGACACGTACATCCAATTATTCCAAAGGGAGATCTCTACATTGTTCTCCCATTATTGTATGGAAATACATGCAAAGACCAAGGAAAAGATCTGCTGTGACAAAAGTCCAACCCAACCCAATGCAACTACAAGCAGAACGCTGTTTGCATTTGCATTCTGCCTGAGTATTTTTAACAACTAAAGACGCAATCATCGACGAATGTCAAGTCAAATGCCACTAAACTCTCAATGCCAACTAAATTAGTTGAGTCTTTTTAAAATGATTTACATTTCACAAGGAGAGCTAAAAAAAACTTCTAGAAATGAAAGGAAAACGTGCCCAGCCCAACTTTTGCTTGCATTTTTGACAATCCCTATAAGAATGTTTTAATCAAACTCTCACTCCATTTCACATTCCTTACGTACATTTTACATTTACACCTTCCCATAGGTTAGGAATTCACGCAGAGTTTGTAAAGCAAACTATACACGTAATTGATTTGTCCGTAGTCCATGTAACTCACTACAACAAACTACAGCCTTACTTAATTGCAATTAAAGTGCAAAAGTTACTTAACAATTTTAACCATTATTCTTGTTCACATCCTAACTATTGCCAAAACTAGTTCATTCCCTGCATGAATTACTGGAAGGCATTTTTGCAACCTTTTGCACTTTACTCTGCTACAGCTACAGCTACAGCCCACACTTTCATTAGTTGCTCACTATTTCTAACATTCTAGTTATGTGAACAGACTTCAATCACTTTACACTTTACACTACACAACTAACACAACAAATCTTAAATCTACACTTTTACATATTCATGCATCGCTTCGTTATCTCTTCTCTTTCATTATTATTAGTAATCGGCATGCGAATTATTTTTTGTTTTTACATCCTTATATGCAGTGAGCAGCAGAGGCAGTCTAAACAACATTTTTTCATTTGACCATTTAAATTTAAATCGCCCAGAGTAGTTTACATTACAATGATAATTAGCCTGCTAAAATTATTTGCAGTGGCGACTAATAATGATTGATGAGATAGATTATGATATGACTAGGGGAATTTTTCAAGGCAGTCGTTTAATGCAGCTTCATCTGCGTAGACAAACTCTGCTAACAGCGACAAGACACCGCACTAGCTTTTTAAATTGCTCATCTCATGAATAACATCTTCTTGAATGGACAAATAACCATTTATCTTAACACATAACTTTTAGTCTGCAATGAATAGCCAGATAACACTGCTACGTGCGAATTAATACAAGCAATACGCGTCACTGTGAAAAGTGATTAAACGCTGACTGATTCACGTCCCCGTGTGATTTACTTACTAATTTATCTTCCAAAAAGCACGGCACATTAACTCAGGAGCAACTCATTAAAATCCGCCTAAAATATCTTTAAACTTCTAGTGGACTTTTACTTGTGTGTGTTCGCTTTGAATGACGCTTTTTGGTCGGTACTCACTCACTCCACAGAGTCTCAGTCCCGTCGTTGTTCTGCATTTAGTCATGAAGAATTTATGTCTTGAAATCTCTCCTTCTAACTTAAAAGTGTTTATGAGTCATCACGTACATATTTCTCTACCCTCCCTACTAATCATCTCGTGGACTCTCGTAGCCTTCTAAAATTCTAAGATGCTAAGATGCAACGCATTCCATTCACTCAAAATCAAGAGCTTTGCAGACAGACGTGATCTCTCAAGAATATCTTTAAGTGTAAATGCAAAGTTAACAAATTCTATAGATTTTTACTGCAGGCAAGTTTTATAATACAATTTACTCAATTTCGCCATTATATGTGAGTAGAAGTAAAAAGATATAAAAACATCATTAAGTCGCAGGCACACATGTTCATGTGTGACCACAACTTCCATTCTGTTTTAATGATGAGAATCCTTCAAAAGGGAAGTGTAAAAATAAGCAGAATTTAATTGAACGTATCTGTACATTCAACATTCGCCTCAGACAAAATTCTTGCTACATACGGAAAAATTAATTTGTCATTAAAGTATCTTTCCAACTATAAGTGATCATTAGCACCCAGAATTACATTTCCTATGCAGTTAACAAATTACAAACAACACTTACAACGTTGCAACAAATGACGTCTCTACAATTAAAAGAGGAATTCAGGTTAACCCTCAAACTCAGTTACAAAAAAGAAATGCAAATTTATGACACATTGCCTTGTCATTAAACAAAACTTAATTTCTAAAGTTGAGCAATAGACGCAAGCTTTCAATAAATATGTAAACGAAAAAACAGATTTTACAACTTAGGAATGTCATCCTTGGCTCCTAACGGCTCGTAGAGATATCAAGTCAATGTACAAATAAACTCAGGCTATATAGTTGAATGGCTGGATCTCCACTAGAATGTTTGTTTCATAAGGTTGAAAGTCAAATGTACTCTCAGATAGCTCTATATACTCATCGTGAGTCACATGCAATCCAATGCACATACAATGTCTGTCATGTGGCTGTGTAATGTGTAATGTAAAAATTGTAAAATGGAACAACGAACGATAGCAAACAAGAAGGGAAAAAAGTTCCTAGAATGAAATTCAATAATGTTTTTTAGATGATCCTCTGGGCTAATCCTCTGTGTGTAATATGAACCACTAATACACAAAATACTTCATAATAAAATAATAATATGTATCTGCCTAGCATGTGGTTACTTGTCAATCTCTATTGGATATCTGTAATAACAATACCATCAGTCTCATGTCTGTTTCTTTCTCTCATTTATCGGTCAATTGTACTTGTACACTTAAAAAAGCTACACAAGACACAATAAACTCCACAAATGAAAATATGTACACCTCGAATCCAATCATCATACACTTCCAGTGGAAATTGCTTTCTCATCTTTGCAACGCTCAACGCTTAAAAATCCCCTTAAAGCTTGAATATTCGAATTAGTCACGACAAAACGATTATGGTAGTGACGAATAAGTGATATATTTTGAAATACATAATGTCCTATCCCCCTTAAACAATACAACTTAACTTCACACCCTCACATTCTTCTTCTTACCACTTCGTCAGCCATTCAAAATTGCACTACGATTACAACTTACAACGAACTACTTCAAGTACTTCTACTTCTAAGTAAGTAACTTCTTCAAGTTAACAGCTTCGTTAACAATACAAATGTACAAGCTATAAATTCATTCATTCTTACTAGTCAACCGATAAAACCTCAGCAGACACACGACTACTTACAATTTGTGATGCGTTAAGTCATGTTTCCCATTTTTACCAAATGAGGAAGGAAATCACAAAAAATACTCATTGAAATGTGTGTGTGTGGATATGTAATACAAGTTTTAAGTGTCTAACTGGTTGATTATGAATAACTCATTGTTTAACTTTACTCTTATCATTCTTGGAAAGTATCAAAATACACTTAAGTAAAGTATTCTTAACATTACGTGTGTGCCTGGTTAAAAAGCAGCATGTCCAGAGAGTCGCCATTCGTGCGAAAAGAGGAAGTGAAGTAACTTGTTGATACTTACATTACAATCGCTTAGTGAGTAAAATGAATGATGCATTGTACATTTGTACATTTGTACCCACACTACTCAACACATTTAATACTTATTCATTCACCCTGTTAATGAGAATTTGTGTCACTACCTCAAGTGCTCATGTTGCACTTTTGACTAATCTGAACTTGATTTTGATTTTCAGAATCAATTAAATGATAAGACAAGTGATTAATATCTCTTCAATTTTACTCTCAACTCTCGATTATGTTTAAGTTAAATGTTGAATCTGATTCCAATATCTATAAAATAAAGTAGAATCTTGTACACGCTATTCTTTAAAACTTATCTACAATCACTTAGCTTCCCGATAATCCCGAGAGTCTCACTCACTTAGCCCAAACTAAATGAAGGTTAATTAAAAATGAATTCCGTGTTAACTGATTAAATTACCTTTTCAGGAAAAGTCACATTCATCCTCCTTGGCTTGGCTTCTTTCGACTTCAGTATTCCCTTAGTTTTTCCTTTCCCTTGGGGACTGAATTTGGGTTTCCTCCCATCAGTCACAGTCCCCTCCATTCCAGTCGCAAGTAGCACCTTATTCGAAACTTGTTTCACACTGTTGCTGTTCCCACTTTTCCCGTAGGAGACACTGCCGGATAAGGCTGAGCCACTTACAGTGACTCCGTTTACACTGACAAGACCTCCACTTCCACTTCCACTGCCATTTCCATACTGAACAGAGTTCGTAGCCACACTCTTCTTCAACTCTCCACCACCACTGCTTCCTACTTGTTGGGGTTGACTCACTTTATTATTTGTTTGTGAACTTGTATAAAAATGACTCGTTCCTTGATTACTGGATCCTGCTCCGTGGTTCTTCGTTCGTCCAATTGTACTAGCAGTCATCATCATATTATTACTACTGCTACTGTTGCTTGTCTGCAAGTAAGACACTCTGGAGGAAGTCATCCCATAAGCGTCTGTGGAAGTTGAAGATGAAGAAGCTTTCCCAGTCGACATCGCCGTAGAATTCCGCCCAGTCTGACTCTCTCGGCCAGGACTGACTCGTGGAATAGAATTCCTCACGTTATTTGGACTTCTTTCCCTTCCCGATGCCGAAGAAGCATAAGGACTTTGATAGCGAGGCTTGCTACACATTTGATTGTTCGCATTATTATTGTTGCCATTATTGCTGGTGGCTGTGGAATTACCTCCTCCCGTCGTCCCGTTGTTTCTCCCTATCAATAAATCTTTGACCGAATTATGTTCATCACGAAGTCGGAAGCAATTCGAGCAGATTTCTTTACGCCAAGTGTTCGCTATGAAATTATGGCAGGTGGTGGTGATGCTCGTGGCCGAATTAACATTATTCCCCACTCCCCCGCAACTCTGGGCAGTTGTTGTAGACGCAGACATTATTATAATTTCCCTTTAGATTACTGTTACTCTTTTCCTTACACACATACACTCTCAAGTTCTTAAGTTCTTAGTAATATTGTAAATGTTCAAAAACACACTGACCCAAAGGCAAGCAACCACACATAACTAACAACTACTCATCAAAACAGGATTTCTTTACACCAAACACAGTTCAAGTCTTCAAGTATCTTTTGCTAATCTAACCTCGCAGGCCAATAGTTTTCATACAAAGTTCCTTTTTGTACACAACCAACCAACTGTATCTTTTAATACTTTTAATAGTCCACACATTCAACAGTAGCAATTTAAACCTTGCCCTTCTTACAACTTCCAAAAAACTACCTATCCTCTTCCTTAATGAATGCTGAGCTTAATTTGGAATTAACATATCAACCATCAGCATTTTCTTCATTCTTCACTTACAAAAGTTTAACTTCTATTGTGTCTTCGTGCACTTATCTAAACCTTGACTTCCTTTGCAGATAAAGATAAACTTCCCCAAAATCAAAAAGAAGACACTTTCATACAAACTATGTTTAGATTTTCTCTCTCGCCTCTATGATTTGACGTGTCTACAAGGAACTTATTAAATTATTGGCTTTCCTACAAGCAAACAAACGTGGTTAAATATTTGACAATCTTATGTGTGTGAAACTTAATAAAACACACACACCAACCGCAAGTTTGTGAATA
>JAQGBV010002447.1:0-11533 GCA_034698685.1 Isotomurus pseudopalustris | reverse complement strand
AAGTCACTGAATCAAATCCCTCCTATTACTAAGGTTTAATTTGAAACGTGGCAGAACTGGTGAAAGAGATGGAGACTAGAGGTTTCTGGCTTCGTTCTCGAAGCTTTATTGTATTGTAAGATGAGCACACACAAGAAAAGTAATAAGTTGTATGAGAAGCAGTGCAAGAAAGATTGAGTGGAAGATTATTATGATGAGTAAGAGAAACTCCACATCAGACGAAGTGCATCGTTATTAAAATTAGCTGCATTGAAGCTTTTTAAACTACCTTTGTATGTGAATCTGATTGTCTGACTCTTCTAAACTTCTAACGTGGCATCGATTGAAGTAAGGCAACCGCAGCGGAGGACTTTACTCGTCCTACGGAGAAATAATAATCGTTGCTCTACAGCTTCTGAGGGTTTTCCACTTCCGTTGTAATTCCTCCTCTCGTTTGTTATACATCCTTTTACAATCTGAAATTACCAAGAAACTTACCGCAAAACATTTATAAGTCTTTTGTAAGATTGTTCGGTAATGAAATATAAGATGTGTGGAACTAATTCGGAGGTACAAAGTACAATATAACACCAACGCAAGCAACTTGCATGGATGGATGAATGGATGGGTAATGTGTGGGGGAACGAAACATCCTTCATTACATTACGATACTTACATTGTATTTAGAGACAAATTGAGACGAACTCTCATCCTTCTATTTAAGTCTCAAATTCCCTACTTGCATTTGCTGTACACACTCAATAAGCCTACGGTGAATAGGGATGCAACCCTTGAAATTGAATTTTTTGTTCGCCATGGAGTAGGCATTTTTTTGTACCTGAACTACCTGGAGTTGTTGACTTGGGATAATTGAAAGTGTCATAAATACAGGAAAACACAGGTACTTAGCACACTAAACAGTTGGACCCTTTTTGTAGAGAGGTACCCTTTTTACCCGTGGGATATGAGACGCAAAGAAGGTGATGAAATAAGGAGGATCATATTCACGCCTACTATCTGTATCTGTCATGTGCTAATGAGCCTTTATAACAATAAGACAATTATGCCACGCTTTTTTTCTCAACCATAAATCAAATTCTTTGACAGATGTGAATTTCAGATTCTCAAAACCCATTTGAAATTAAAATTCAAGCCCGCTTAAAAACTGACGGACTAGTTGTTTGTTAAGTACACGAAGACCTGGAGTATATAGTCATTAAGAAGCATTATATAATTAATTAAATCAGAGTCAAGATGATACATAAATCCCATTACAAAGCAGTAACTAGAAACGAAGATAAAAAATGATCCATGACACACCCCAAGGGAAATTATGCTACGGTTTCAGTTTTTCTTAATCTCCTTTCCTTAATTAAGATCACTCGGGGAGAGAGACAATGCATCACCCTCATCAATATCCTTCATACTCCTAGAATTGGATGCTTCATATACCACAATCCAACGAATACAGTTCTCATGCACATGTAGATTATACAGTATTGTCAACCACTCGATTAAGTTTACCTTCCTTCTTATGAAGAATTGAAAAACAAGTAAATATTAAGTCTACATAGAAGAAAGAATGAATCATAATGTAAATGTCAGAATAGCAGAGTCATAAACACAAATATCATCCAATGAATCCGTTAAACAAAGACATTTTCCAGTTTGAGGACTGACAATGGCTTTAGCACTGAATGTGCACGTCATATCCACAAGATGCCATTCAAGTTGGTTTATTTAAAACAGGAAATGTAAATTCGAACCCCGTCCGTCTGTCCGAGGAGTCCCCCTTCAAAAGTGAAACTCACTTGACTCAGCCTTTCATACTCTCCACTTCTACTTGCAAGCTCAAAACTTAATACAGTTGTCGGAGTGTTTTATTCCTGGTGCTTCATCTTTTTTACGAGCTAAGCAATATTATGTGCAAAAATTCTCATCTCACTCGACCGTGCACTCTTCTTCTGATGAATGGCTTTCAGTCTTCGATGTGTGCCATTATTAGCATACGTAAGGTTGATTTTTTCAGCGTGACCAACTACCAACTGGTGCTCTTGTTTGTTTTATCTAATAAGGTGTGGTATATGTGTCACTTACGAATTTATTGAGTAACTTTTAGAATAAGCTGTATTGCGTTATCATATCAGGGAATATAGAATGAACATGCGACTTCGGCAGGAAAGCCTATTGTCTACGTAGATAGAGCAACTTAAATTGCAGGTGATTGATCTTTCATTTAGTCTCACGTTTCCCACTGTAGTTCGTGTGGAAGCACTTAAAGGCTACCACAGGTAGAAATGATGCAATAGCCGGACCCTGCCAATCAGATTGACAGACAGTCTACGAAGGAAAATAGTAATTAGGGGGTATTTAGCATCATTATTAGAGAACCTACGATGTTTTACTGACCGAAAAAGTGGCATGAGAATTAAAGTCGACAACGAATTTCAGTTTGACTCCAAAAACGCTGCCCAATTAAACCGGTATCATTCATAACTCCGTATAAGGTTGTGTGTTAGGGATTGAAAGAAGCCAATAAAACTTAACTGCTTTCCAGTCTCCAACTGATTTAGAAGACAATACGCAGAATGTAACGAACGAATCCTGACCCTGTCAAACTGCCTGTGCTGATTGTTGGTAAAATAGGATTAATGATTTATTGACTCGATGAAAAACCACTTTCTATGTTTGTTTAACTCTGACTGATAATGCATAAAACTGCTTAAGTTGCGTACACAGATGATATATATAACAAAGTCGGAATTTTGTCTTTCAATCTAAATTGCTGCGCTGCTACACACAACTGACAACCCACACTTCTCGAGTCACGAATCTCATCCCAATCATCACGGATTAGTATGCCATGAATCTTAGGAAAAATCCGAATTCTAGAAATAATAACCAAGGTTGTTTGACAACTTTATCTGTTTCTAGATCATGAACGGCAATAAGAAGCAAAGCTCACTCTCATATTGACTGATGGCTGAGTTGGTAGGTACATTCACATCAAAAATGCTCTAGCTGGAAAGTAGGCAGCTGTGGTTTTTTTCGTGTCTGTCTTTTCTTAATGCGATAGCGTGGTTAACATTCACGTATAATAATGGAAATTAAGGTATTGATAGATTTGAATTTCCAGTTCTGCCAAGCATTGATATAGGTTTAGGTGAGCAATGAACTCGATTTTGCCTTAAGAAGTCGGGACTATTCTAGCATGACCACTGATCACTGGTTAGAACAGTAGAAAGCAAAACTCACTTTCCATTACAATCTTGAGTGCAATTGATGATAATATGCAAATCCAACGTACAGGAGCAATGTAATAATGAACCCAGTTGCATTTATGATTCTTATCCTAACATGACTGATCAGTATTACTCATCTCAACAAACCGCATCTTCCACAGAATTCTACCTTGTAAAGTGAGTTGCATCCATCCTTTCCGATCAATCAGTAAATGGATAGCGTGAAACTGGATTTTATACTCGACTGGATGAGGATGGTTGGAACCTTCGAATCCACAGATTCATTTGGTGAGATCATGCAATGGCAATAATAAATTACAACCTATCTATAGTTCGTAAGGTAAACCAAGATCTTAACCTAAGTAAGAAGAGGTCACTCTATTGTGTCTGTCCGTAAGACAAAAAGAAATGATGCGGTAGAAAAGAACTACTGCTACTGGTATAAGTTATCTTATACATTTTCTTGTTATGTGGAGACATGTGAAAAAAGTGCTGTCGACAGGAGCATGAACTTACGGATCAGATCTTGAATTTATTCATCGTGTATTAGATTCTAATCTTTAAATAGATCGATTCTGAATTTACATATGTTACAATCTACAATGACGGTACGATTCATGTTAGAAGGCGTCCGGAAACTCATTTTACTCAATAATTACACTTTTATTCGGGATTCGAAGCATGAACTCATTGTTTTGTAATCAGAACTACTGTAGATCATGAATCACCATCCATCACCACATCAAACAGTTTTTACTCCAATTATTTAAATTGTTCTGCGCGATTAAGTGTTGGCTGCCAGTGAAAGAGAAGTTGGTCGGGTTGTCAAAAATGATTGCATCTTTTGTTTACTGAAACTAAATATCAAATTACTTTCAGTTTAATAGGTAGAAAAATACCCTAAATTGATACTTTCTTTCCACCTTTAGGTGTGAGAAATTACAGGTATTAGGTACACTCATCGTACGGCTCGGGTGCGCATACTAGGCTCTTGATGAATTTTAAGTAGGTAGTTTGTAAGTACGTATCCTTCGGTTCCATGAACTTCATTGTTACAATAACATCATCGCATGTGTAACCTATTTCACTTGGGTTGAAAACAAGAGTTTTTATCTTTTATCTGATAAGTTGGGGGTTTCTTATTTGTGTGTGCTAATACTACTAATTAAAACTTCCATTTTGGAGGATCAAAAATCATTTAAATCCATAATTCGTAATTTTGAAGAAAGTCATGAATATTGCTCATCATGTCACTGAAAATGTGAGGGCCTGTGAGGTCTGGAGCAATAAGGTTTTGTAGAATTTGACTAGTATCGTACGTAATGAATGCATCCTCAGGGGTCCATCTGTCAATTGGATCTGATAAAATAATACAAGAGTACTTGAAGGGCAATTCTTCTGACTTGAATTGTTTCATTTCACTACAAGCAGAATGCATTTGAGTAAGGGACGAGAGTGAAGGAAGACATGGACTAATTTTCCGTTGTAATATTATGCAGCATTTGTGAGCGTTTTGTAATGAATATACACGAGATTCGAATGAAGAGAAAATGTAAAAAATCTTGTCCATGATTGTGCTTCGTGTAGTGTGTTCCGGATTCTATTATTTATTTTTTGTCTCAGAATTTGGAACAGAAGAATGAACCGTTAACAATTGAGTAACTCAATTGGAGTACCTACATGATATTTTGATGTAGTAGATCTTTCCGAAGTCAACCTGTCCCCTGTAGGCCCACCTGCTATGTCCACAGTCCATCACAGCACACACATCTTTATGCACACCAGCATGAGGGGGGTACTTACCTTATGCATTTATGCATCAAAGATTCAGTCCAACAATATACTCAAAAACTCATGTAATAATTTTGGCTGTACATGCAACACCACTTTGTCTACCAAATGGTCCATCTTCTCGTCTGTCCCTAGAGTTAAAATGAATTGTGGTCCTTTGCCGTCATTACTCTCTCCTCTGACAACGTCCGGAAGGCTTTTATACAAGAATTCTTTAAAGTACGATTAAAAGCGAGTGATAAAACCGAAGAAAAGTTCTTGAGTGATCCTTCATCGAAGTCCAGCGGCATACGACTCCAAGACTTGTTTTCTTTAATCATCTGTCAACGTCTTCTGGTTGAGTACGAGAAGAAATGGATCAAGATGAATTGCTTCGTGGGCACACAAGAAGTTACACTACTAATAAACCGTGGTTCATTCAGTTTTTAAATGCATTGGCCTACTTCCTCAAGTCTCTCTGGTCATCATGTGAAGTGTGTTTGAACGTGAACTCAGTGAGTTTCGTTACTCGTTTGCCTCCTACTCATCATCTCTCAAGGTTCAGGAAGTTGGTTCGTTTCACAGTTACCTAAATCTCAGGGAGCGAGTGATGTGATACAGAGTCATTATTTGTGCAATTGGGTGTGCTGGAGATGAAGGGGCAAGGATGAATTTCACTCACACATATCTTTTGATCTGAACTGCATCGAGCCCCGAGTTGATATAACAGTGAACCATGTCATCTACTAATTCAGATGGTAATAAACTTAATAATAAGTTTATTCAGTTCTTAATGGTCCTAATGGTCCTAACGCTTTTTTCGACGCACACATATACATGCGAATCTCACGAGAGTATTAAACTACCACGTGTACGTGTTTGAAAATCTTGAAAGACCTGAAATTTGCAATCCTTATGCCAATCTTAATGCAACTGCAGAGTTTTAAAAATTCAAAATATAACATTTCAACTGTATAATAGCTTTTAAAAACCGGAATTGCAGCAGTGGCCTGTATCAAGTGAGGCCAAAGAAGGCCATTGCTGCCAAATAAAAGGTTTTTGATAAATGCAAAAACTTGCTGCAAGCGCGTTTTGCACGTATGTTGAAAAAAGAAGAACTGCAGATAGGGATTGTGTGAATCACATCCCGATTTTTTAGTGATGTTATAAGAGTGCAGTGTAAAATGCACAACCCGAAATTCCGATGTCGAAAGTGATAGGTCGTAATCTAAGCCCAAGAAGCTTTTTTTAAATTAAGTTATATTGCTTCCTTATCTAAATTAATTCATAAAACGAGCACAGTGATTCATCAACATAAAATCAAACTGCTGTCCTTACGTACCCTTGTAAACTTGCAATTTACCGTTTAAATGTAGGTTTTCTAGGAGCAGATGCTTCTCTGACAATTCGAAGAAATATTGCCACTATTTGAGATTCTGAAGGTTTACAAAATGCAAGAAGGGCATCGACCACATCTTGAAGTCGCAAACTCAGTACACGTTGAATTCAAACATCACATTAAATATAGAGAAGTGACTGGTATCCACATGGAATGATGGCAATAGCTTGAAAGATAACAATTATACACGTATTTTCTAACAATTTGAAGACAGATTTTTGCACGCAAATATTATATACCTACTTAAAACTGAAACAAACAGCCTTGTTGTTAATAAGCCAGAAATGATAATTTTGATTGCAGGAGACTTGAGATGAGAATTTGGTCCTCATCAAACCTCAGCTCATCTCTTGCGCGTCGTTTCGTTTTACAACCTTGTCTAACAAGGCTCCCTCCACTTCGGGCTACTTATTGCAAAAACACTACTAGCCAGGAATCTTAGGTTGACGTAACTAGTAAGTTAGTGCATTTGGAGATTGAGCAAAAAAGGAGTCATCCATAAAATGCAATCAAGTCCAGTGTATCCAGCCTCTGTGGATATTTTCTGTATCTCTCAAGGCAGATAAGATTGGAAGAATATACATCCAACCAGTTTAGTGTTGAGTAGAATTGTAAACTTAGTAATGATCTTCACTCCTCTGTGGTTATTTATTATTACAGCATACGTAATGAAGTGAGGTTTGCATTTGTGCAATTTGTGGCCAACTACTTTCGTTTCATGTCTCGTCTCATCTCACACTCACTGGCTGAGATTTGCCAGTCTCGTGAAGTCCAGTTGAAATATAAAAAAATTCACCAGTCGTAGAATTGCATCCTACCTTTTAGTTTGTACATGACCACACTGACCTTGGCATTGCGATCGCTTCGCAGTCATTATCATCACAATAATCAACTTGAACACAGCTATGAAAAGTAAACCAATATTATTGCTACCACTACTGGTCAACCCAATGTGAATGCAACCAGCACCATGAATTATTCGATGTGATTTTACTTCATTAGACCATTAGATTGGAAGCCGGTCTGAGAGTTTATCTCTCGCTAATGGAATCAAGATTGCAGTACAATGGAAGAAAACTGTCGTCAAGTATTTAATCGAGTAGTCGCTCATGCGGCGTAAGTATTGCCATACGGCTAATATTTATTGCACTTAATCTTCATTGACTCTCGCCTATTAAGTAACGGGTTACGCTGTATACAACCATACAAATGCTAATTCTCTGATGATGTAGACGTGGCCTTCAGTTTTTTTGGTTGGGTTGACGGTACACAAGCTAAAAATACAAAGGATCAAGTGTACAGTTCAATGTTAAATTGACTGGTACATCGCTTCATAATTTATTTCTGAGTAGTAGCACTACATGCACCATTATGAAGGAAGGGATTATAAAGAATGGACCTTATAATTAGAAGTAATAAGGTTATAGACATGTCATGTAATGGTAGGAAGTCTTAATTTGAAGCAAATGCAATAGCTAGCAATAGCAATATGGTGCAATTACATCTAGAAAAGTAATTAGTCTATGACTCGTTATTAACTTGTGCAGTTCCAAGTTACAACGAGTTGAAGCGAAACAAAGTCCATAAAAGATGCACAAAGATATCTTACTCATGTTTAGATCGGAAAGATTCATTAAATCTATAGAGAGTGGTGTTCTTCATACTTACTGGTGTTGGAAATAGTTGCTTGACTTGATACTTAAAATATTATATGGTTAGAAAAGTAAATGAATGTTTACGGAGGGAAGAAATGTAGGATTTTAGATGATAATACGCGAGTTATGAGGGTCTACTGAAGAAGAGGCTTCTTCGAAAGAAAAGAAGCGTTAAAGATAATCTGATGGTCTCTGATACGCTGAGATCTTTTTCTACCTGAAAGATTGTTACAGAGTGTAATTGTACGGACGAATTCATTCTGTTTACGCTGGAAGGAAATCAGCAACAGCCTCCTTTTACCCGTGCTTGGTATTAGAGACTTGGGTGCCAAGAGATTGAGAAATTGATACCACTTCAGTAGACTGGGATTGGTGCAAATCCTATTAATTACGGTGTACGCTGGGATAAAAAATAAGCAATGTTCTCACACAGCCACTACGAGGGAACATCAGTCACTGCATAGATAGCAGCTTCCCTTTGACTTACCTCGTGAGGATAGATGGATGATGTGGGTGTGCTACAGAATCCGACGCATGAGATAAAACTCTAAGGGACGAATGATATTGACTCCGCAACAAGTGTATTTTTTCCTACAACAATCATTTCCGAAGTTGATAGTCTGGAGATTTGGTTTTGACATGAGAAAGTATAGAAGGAGTAACAACTACTCCCTTTATTATTACACGTTCTTTCTTTGTACTAATGCTATTTTATTGTAAAACTAGTTAGTTGAGGTTCATATTACGTCCTCTCTCTCCTCATCTCTTACCATTCATTCCGTTGCACTTCACAGTGAAGTTGCTGCAGATCAGCTAAACCAACAATCTTAACTCTCCACACTCGACTCCAAAGGAGAACTTCTTTTTTCTCAATCGATCCATGTTATTAGAGTAAGCACTAAAGAGCAAGCATTCATTATCCGATCAAGCTCTCTCATTGTTTGCATGGCAGATCAGTTTCCTCAATTCTTTCCACAGATTCTCAAGTGTACTTTAGTCATGTGGTTGTCGCCCACGCAAATATTCGTATGCAAAATTTTATCAAGTCCTAAATTAAGTGTGATTGAGTGATACTAAAAGTAAGTGATTGATACTCGGAGTGATAGTTTCAGTACCTAAAGTTTAAAATAAAAAATAAGACAAGATTCCAAATTGTAAATTAAATAACTGTGAATTGGGTACTTAAAGTTATTGTAGTTTCAAAGTTTTGTAACTGTGTTAGGGTTTTTGGTGAAAGTGAGAGAAATATAAATACCAACTTGTCGTGTGAAGTGATACCAAATCTTTAATTAATTTAAATGAAAATAACTAGAATCCTTAGTAATGTGCGACTGAAATGTGATGATAGCCTGTGAGAATAATATAAACCCAAACATTTTGAAACCCATAATAATACATGTGATACACAGACAACCCATTATACCAGTTAACTTCTTGTACATCAAGAAGTTAATCCAGACAGAGTTCGGTGTTTACACAGGGGCACTTTCAAGAGGTAATAATGATTCAGTTAATCCTCTCATACGACTTTAAACCGTACTTTCTCGCTCCCTATCCAAGCCTACGCAGGAAAAATAATTTACTTTCATACACATTATATGGTTGTAATCTTGTAGGAGGCTCAAATTTACAGCCTTGATTAACGGTGCACTAAATGTAATCGAGCTCATCAACTGTTGAAACATTTCAACATTTCATGACTTCATTTATGATTGTCAGTAAACATACAAATTGATTGTTTCTTCTTTATATTTCTTCGCTATATGCGAAGATTTAGTGATGAGCAGTGTTCTTTTTGTGCAGTCAGTTTATATAAACCTGCATTAATTACTCAATCTCTACACACTCCCGACATCGGTCTTCGCTTTGGACTGGTTGAGTTGTAATTACCACACTTTATGACTCCTACTTTACGACCGAGAGTTGGACTTTTTGGTTTCTTGAAATCGATTGGTGAAGTTGAGTTCTGAATTCACTTTTACTCCCTTTCTTCGCTGCGTTAAAATACCCCAGCAGTAGGTAGGTAGTTCAGAAAGTGTGCGTGTCTACGTAGGCACATACTCGAAAAGATGAAGTTGATAAAAACTAAAGTTCTTGGAGCTTATCAACTTTTTCTCTGGCCATTATAAAAATACTACGTGAACGTGCCTATTTACGAAGTAGTAAATCCTTCTTTCACAAAGAAAGTGCATTTGAGAGAAATTCCCTTTGAACATGAACCACACAGCCAGAGTGGTTGGTGTAAAAATATTGACAAAACACGCACCGTACTCATTCGAACTTCCATTCGACTTGCAAGTCTCTGTGAAATGTCAGTTCCCAAATCCCAGTGCACCAGCAGGCGTGTACTGCAATCCCATTTCTTATTTGACAACCGTGATATTTCTTAAGTCATACAAGTCACAAACAAGTACCTATAAGTCAGGGTTACATATATGAAGTACAATAGTTCCGGTACAATATAATAATTTTCCTTTCACAATTTGGGAATTCCAAACATGCCTCTCACTTTAAGTGAACCATTTTTCAAAATTTTTTTGCAATAGTTTATTACCAAATGAGACACAGAGTAGCTTCTCCACACAAAGTAATAGAGAGGTATTTAAATACAGACAACATTCATCAGCTGGAATTCCAATTTATGATCATAATTATTCCTCACTCTGCCTTTTCCTGCTCTTATTTGAGGGAAAACTGTGGCCTCCACGGTAGAAAACGAGATGAAATATGAGGTCCACAATTTAAGCTGCTAGTAGTATGGGACCAGTAACTACATTCATTACACGTAGATTAGCAAATAACCATCAATCATATCATCCAGAGCACATGAAGATTTCTCGTCTTTCCATTTTTCCTCCGGCTACAAGACTCTCATTATATTGAGAGAGTCTTATCATCCTCAGATAAATAACAACAGTTGGCAAACGGTAGAGCGTACTACAACAACGTAACACACACACGAGAACGAGCAGGAGACCTATTGCAAATTTAATTCAAATTTCGATTTCCAATCTCAAGTTGTGCACACAGGCAAAGTTTGGAGTTGTGATCTTGGTCATATATTTCAGGGAGACATGAAACATGAGGAATAAATTACTATACTTAATAAGTGCATAAAGAAAACGGTGCGAAATAAAGCATGACATTGGTTTGGAGGAATATACGAAGCCGAGGCATCGTGAGGAACATATGTGTAGCAAGGATAAATGTTGTCCAACCTCTTTGCAAAATGTCTGTGTAGCCCATTCTTTCCTTCCTGACGGTCATTTTGATCTCACACTTTATATTCTCACTTATATTCACGATAGAACCATTGTGTACTCTGGGTCAGTTTACATTATTTATGCTCCTTATTCTGTGAATTTTAATTTCTGAGCAGAGGCAAACTCCTTATATCATGTCTTGGGGTGTTTTTACCAATATGTTCTGCCTAAAGATAAAAGAAGAAACCTATCGAGTCAACCATCCATTCTCTGCTAACTATTCAA
>JAQGBV010002446.1:0-11540 GCA_034698685.1 Isotomurus pseudopalustris | reverse complement strand
ATGTTTCCATATTCTACCTGTAATATACCTCGTCGATATTCTAAGTTTGTTTACCATACACACTTTTCTGCCTCCTAAATTTTTAATCAACTGATCAATGTATTATACATATGAATGACGGCTTCAAAAATTCATATCTACGAAATTATGATTCATATTAGTGGATACTCACGTGGTCCAATGCGGCTGACAAATTTTTGTCTTATTGATAAAGTACCCTGGTACAAATCTGACGAACAATAATCTTTCATACAAAACCATAGAATTCATTCTTTTGAATGAATTAACATAGCCATAAAATTTCTAGGAGCATATGATTGAGATTACAACTAGGGTAAAAATTGTCAGTCGTGTGACCGAAGTCTATGTGCATAAACTGTTGTTCCCGTTTTATATTATACAGATTTATGACAAGTGGGTGATATCAGTCAGTAGCATGACTCAAAAATTGAAACACACGAAGAAAATGAAAATATTTCATGGATTCGATAAGATAACTCTTGGCGTTCTTAGAATATTGAAATAGTGCAACATATATATATATATGTGTGAATAAGATTATAATGGTGATGATAATAAATGAGATATCGCATCAGTTTTGCTTATGAATGAATGAGAGTGTCATGCTTCTAAAACTGACTTTCAACTGTAAATATTCACTAGGCTTGATATTCGATTCATTATTATCCTCTGCTGCTGACTTAGGATAATTTGAGCATCACAATTCCAACTGCTATTTACAAGCGAACTAATGCCATGATTGTAGCGAAAGTATTCCATGATTATAGCTTATATAGTAATGGTAATATAGTGTACGCCTAAATTCCACACTGTCATAATGAAACCACTTGTTTGTCATTTGATTCATACAAATGCAACAAGATCAGCAATAATTAACACTATAACAAAATGTAAAGTTAAATAAGGAACATAATATTTGATATGTTATTCAATTGCCAAGAGTTCTGAAGAATCGCATTTACCCTTATGCTAACCTATGAAGCCTTTAGTGAACACTCAGTTCTGTTTATCCCCACTTATTCTGTCTGCTCAATTTTCACTATTACGAAACGCTTCTCATGCATATATGCAACTAAACCAAACGAGAACGCTTAAGAATATGTGATTTATGTGCTTACTTGTTCAGTCAAATGAAGGTCGAATTCCTGCTGATCCCGAATCGAACTTCTTTCCAATATTAAAGAAGGAATCTCTGAATGTCTTGCTGAAAAATTCAATGACAAGACAACTATATATTATTGCTGCACTCTGACTCAAAACTACTGAAGTTACAACTATTTAAAAACGATATGAAAATAGTTAAGTTCCGTGATGGTGTATGAAACTGAGTCACTTGTCTCCTTTTATAAGCTCTACTTTCACGTATAAATTCGGTGGATATTCTCTAAGCATGTGATTTGACTTACTTGAACAGATCTCTTCTAACTAGTTCTAACTCCAGAGAATCCCCTTCACTTGATCCAGTTTAAGGCAAGATAATAACACGCAGACACGAATTGTGAGCACTTGAAGAGTATTGAAAGCAAAGCAAGTCCACCATCCCTATTGACTATGCAGGTCTTTGAGTGATTGTAGTGCCCTACTATTACACGTTTAAGAAGGGTACTTATTATTCTCCCCCTGAGGGATTCTTCTCTTCCAAGGCCCTCTTTTCTATTATGAAGTTTGTATCAGCGGTCAAAAAGTGGGTTGGCTCTTCTTCTTAGCTTTTTACACACTGGAAAAGAAACGGAAAAGTTCTTTCTTGAGAAAGGCTCACTCACAAGGTATACAAGAGATGAGATTCACAAGATGATCTTCTCCAACTGCCAAGCAGACACTGCTTGGCTTCTCTTGTTTCGTACTTTTCGACAGTACCATCAAGTAGAATGAATCAGAAAAATCACGTTGTGCGTGAAGCGAATTCTCAGTTGTACCTTAATCTTTAAACCGCATTGTGTAAAGCATTGAAATGCATTTAACTTCACAACCATTCACCATTAGTTCATGTAGTTCTGTGGAGTGATTATGTGCTTACTTGCTCACTTCAAGAAAAAGGGATATCGAACACCGAACTATAATATATGCTCTCTCACTCTACACTTCACTCTCTCGTCTGAGTCGTACGATGTATGCAAGAGAATGAAAATGTGGATATAGATAGAGCAAATAATATCTTTCTTAAACTTTTTCCTTTCGTGTGTATTTATTCCCCATTCACATAAACTGAAGCGCAGTGTATATATATTTCATACTACGGAACCCTTATTGAAAATTACCAGCACGATGAAAGTAAACTTTACTCTGCTCTGATGTAATGTTAACCTAAGCAAGCAAACTGTACAACCGTTCCTGTCTCAAGTCTCCTCCTACGATATGCAGAATAACGTGGGCCTTACTCAAAAACTTTTTTAAAAGTTTAATGGTCTTGTTGTTCATCGTTCATATTCATGATACTCTCCTATCCTAACTCCCAGAAGATATGGATAATACACTCTGCCGAGTGTTTAGTTTCCATGCTCGGAGAGTTTGTTTAAACAGAGGAGTTAAAATAAGTATAACGCGGAACACATATCGGAGCTTGTCCCTGGAGGAGTTCGAGTGGGTGCTTTGCTTGCTTTCATTCATTCATTACTTTTTCAGACAACTGAGTCACCAATGTCAGAATATACACGTTGGACGTACTTTTTTGGCGATTTGCTCTCCAGAGCACCATTATAAACACTAAAAAGAAAAGACGAGTCATCCGACAATTTCATTCTCACATTCCAGACTTTCCTTTTTCTCCTAGTTTTAGGGAAATATAAATTGAGAGTCATCATGATTGATTACAAATTACTATTAAGTACAATGGAATATTAAAGGGTGCCGGCCTCGGTTTAATGATATCAATCTCTGTGTCCTCTTTTACATTAAACTACCGAACTACCTGACTCTATCTGTTCTTTCTAATAATCACCTCTTGGTATTTCATACTTCATGGAAATGAGATGAGGTGGTTGGACCAGACACTAGACAGTACTTTAAATGGATGCATCACAGATCATTCAGTGATTCAGTATCAGGAATTATCCAACCACACACACACACACACAACACGCAAATGCACATGTATCTCTTTCTCATACTACTAAATTATACTCTCACCGTCTCACCTGGTGCCGATGCCGAAGGAAGCCAAGGAAGATGAAGCACCAATCTGTAGCTCTTCGTCTTCGATCTTCCAAGAAACAGAAACAACAGCTCCCACAAGTTGACTGCTAATGACTCTGTTCTAGTAGGATTTCTCTGCTACACAATTTGAAACATGACACTCCAGTGTATTGGAATCACACAACCTAGATTTCTCTGAAACACGATAGAGATGATAAGTATAAGTTGATAGCAAGAAACATAAGCTGCATGCAATAAAAGCTGACACATGAAAAGAATTCATGAATACGTCTGCTGTTTGTGTATAGTAAGTTTGAGACACTTTATTAAGAGGAGTGGAAGAAGGCTGGCTGTGGAGGTGGAGGAGCCATCTGGAAGGAGAAACTAGTTCTCGTCCTCCATCACCCCAATGGGACTTCTACTCCGCCCTTCCGCGCCCTCATTCAAAATCCCCGTCTCTGCTCAAGTGTACTTTTGCCGTGTTTCGAATATTTTGGAACAGTGTTTTCCGAAAATTCGGACTTAATTCGCATTTCCGGACTTCGCTGAAAGGGTTGTTAATACTTCCTTAGCAAAATGAGTTTACTTCCACGAGCCCAGAAGTCAGTGTTGACTATCTTCAGACGTAATTTGGGAGTTAGTGCTATCCTTGCACAAAAAGGTCAAGCGAACGACCCCATCCAGAAATTGTTTGTGCAGAAGATCAGGGAATACGATCAGAAGGCCAAGTAAGTTTTAAACATTGGGTGATTAGAGTTAAACTTATTGTTTAATTTTTACTTTATTTATAGGTGCTTTATTTATTGTGTGTATGATTAATTATGTAGGGCTGCTCCCGGAAAGTTGGTCGACAGCAATCCTCAGATCGAGAAGGAACTTAAGACCGAGTTGGAACGAATTGCTAAAATTTACGGAGGTGCAGCAAATGTTGACATGACCAAGTTCCCTAACTTCACCTTCAAAGGTTGGTTTACTTCTGTTCTGTTTTAGCTCGAAGCAAGTCAAATAAGATGGTATCGGCCAGGTTCGATACCAACCTGAATTTAATTTGAATCTTACTCAATTTAGATCCTGTCTTGGACCCCATCAACCAATCGACACAGCAGTAACTTGCTCGTACTATTCACGGGAGTTGGTCGTAGTCAGCGTAGTCCAACGATTACATGCCATTGTGTTATAAGGATTCGATTTCAGATTTATGATCCTCGTCAAAATTTAAAATTAGATAAGATTTAGATGGTACTACGAATGCATTTTGTGTATATAAACGTGCAACTTGGTTCAAAGGTGAATAAAATGCATTCAGAAACGTAGAAGTTTGATTTTTCCATCTATAACTGTATTTGTTTGAACATAATTCTAATTAAAATAAGTCATAAGTCACAACTCTGCTGCATGAAAACCCATGCTCCTTTCAATCAAAACAATATCCATAATAAATAGTACGCAATAGAAAGTCTTTCCGGTTGAATGTAGCGAACACCGTCTTGACCTATAATTTTTCAAGATTAGGATTCATTTTTAATATCCAGTCCACATTCTGAAACAAAAGAGGCATTCCGAAGTGGGATGCGATTCCTCGGAAAGCTTTGAGTTTAGTAACAGTTGATCGAACATCCATTAGTGTCTTCATTTGACCAGCACAAGTACAGAATAGTTGCATATTGTCTTGTTTTATCTGAAACAAACATAATGCATAGTAAAGTAATTCTCAACAATTTGATTTTGTGTGCTCGCTAAATAATTTGCAATTTTCTGAAACTTACCTCGCTGCACTTTGTACACTGAAGGTCTTGCAAAACATAACCCATCAGTTTCCGATTGATCATCTCCACTAGACTATGTTCGATTTCAGCTGTTTCGTAATTAGTTTTGCAAGCTGGACATACCCAAACAGGCCTTAAATTTAAAAAAACAGAAGTTTAAGGTAATCAGTGTTTACTGCTGGATAATCGTAGATCTTAGCTGAAGATTAGCATATCATACTCGTCAAAGGGATATCGTTAACTTACAACTCGTTGTCTATCCCCAAGTTAAGGTCTTTGCATAAATCAATATCCCTGCATTGATTACAAACTTTACAAATAACTTCAGGAAGGACTATCGACAGACAGGGATCCATCCATTCTGCATCCTTACTGAACTCAGGAACACGGACTAATTTTAGAAGGTTTCTTCGTAATTTGAACATTTCACTTTCTATATTAGCGTCAAGCGACAAGACCTATTGGGAAGAAGGTAATTAGCAATTTTTCAGCATTACTGATTGAGAAAACTGTATGCATAATAAATTGATGGACATCCTACTTACTTTATGAATAGCTTTGATAAATTCCAGTGACGGTTTTACAGGAGCAGTATGAGAGGCCCGGTAAGCTAGATTTGTGTTGTCTGAAGGTTCCACGGGATGCGGATACTTCTTTTCAATTTGTTGTACAACACTATATTCAAAAAATAATTTTAAAAAACTGAAGTTCTAAATGCAAAGGATTATGCTTTTACCCGAATAGCAGCTGGGACAGTTCTCCTTCTACAAGTTCTTTGGAAAATTCGACTGTGCCTTGGAGCAAGGGATTATTTCCTTTTCTTCTAGGCGTTGGTTGACTGGAACCTCGTTTGCGAATAGGTGTTTGGCCTGGAGCGAAATTACTCAACTCTAGCCCTAAATGGTGATGAACTGCTTTGATGTAGCTTGATACTGTTGTCACAAAGTTAGACTTGCAATTTCCGACATCAGGTAGGTAGTTAATGAGACTCCAGTTCATATCAATGTCCACCTAGATACATTCAAAATGGATTATTACTCGTATCTCAAGTTAGTGAGCGGATAGCTGATGGGTCCTTACTTCTTCGTCGTCGTCGTCAGATAAGTTTAGTTCTTCATTCTCACTACAAGACTCTTCTTCTCCCTTTCCATCATCACCTTCTTCATCTTCATCATCACTTACGCTTTCTTTTTCAGTTGCACCCGATTTCTTAAATATTCGTTTTCTTGTTTTCTTAACTTCAATATTTTCCTTGTCTTTTACTCTGCCTTTAACTCCTCCATAATTTGCCTAGAAATGGATTTAAGAATTTGTTATGTGGTTCAGTGTATGCGAAACTATTTGTAGTTAACAAAAATATTGATAATTATCTTACCGGATCCAGCCACATTAGACATTCCCAAGTTCTGGTCACCTTTATGTCTATGCTGTGGAATAGTTCTTTGTTTTTTATGGAATGGGTTACATATTCTATGTACGCTAGAGCATCCACAACACGACTTTTCTTAGTGCAAATGATCAAGCGACTGAAATCAGCATGAATTACGATAGATCCCAGTCTCATGAATTCAGCTACCAACTGAAACAAACCGCACCATATAATGTTAGAAACCACACAACAAACTTTAAATTAGTAGGTTGCTTCAATCACCTGGATGAACAATTTCTTCATCAAATTGTTCAATGTCTTTCTCAAGGCTGGATCGTACAGTAAAGAATGTGGAGATCTCAGCCATCTGTACAGATTTAAGCGATTTAATTTATTGCTGTATAAAAAACTATTGTACTGTAACAAAATATCTCTTTTGGTTACCTGTAAAAGTTAATTAGCTGATAATCAGCTATTACGTTCCGATGAACAGAAACATCTCTCAACCAAGAGCTGACCATAGCTCTGAGAACTCTGAAGGCACCACTACAAAGAGCAGTTTCATCATAACTAGCTAAAGCTGGACCAGGAGTGTTCCCCATCATCTCTTCTAACGACTGTTGTGGCATGTTATCAAATGCCACCGTAGCACTGGTCCCTTCGATATCATGGACATGATGAGCCTGCAAAAGTGTATTTACGGCTAATCCGTCAAGTTCCAACTCAACACACACAGTTTGATAAGAGCCTGGTTGATTTATCACTATGCTGTTATGCTCCTCAAATTCCGTGATTAATCTAGTGGAATGAAATTATAAAATTACTTCATGTAAAATTAACTTATCTCGAAAAGGTTAGCCTGTCGTGTCATTAATACCTGTTGTCATCAGCCTCTTTTCCTCCCAGATCTGGCCTTTCCGTCTGTGAACACCAAAGGGCGAAATTTTGCCTTAGTAAATGCCTTGCGTAGAAGATATCACATCCAAACAATGTCGAATCCATTGGGATGTTTCCAACCGGAACTTGGAAGTATCGACTCAAGTCAATAGCAGCCTTGAGAACAGATTTGCTACGCAGAAAGTGTCGCAACATCATTTTACATCCTCTTCTTTGCCAGTCCAAAGTTGAATATAAGTTATCCACATCTAAAACATGAATCGGAATCATGGGAAAGTCGCCTAATATTGATACGGCAGACGTCCATTGACTGAAATGAATTTTAGATTGGACTGCTATCACAGTGGGTCCTCTTTTTTCGTCTCGATAAGCTTGTAGAATACGATTGAGTCCTCTATGCACTGCTCTCATGTCAGTTTCCAGTTTAATGTCAAAGGTGTAGTTTGCTTCAGGAATAGATTCCTCGAGTTCTCCTTTCCCCATTCGCTCATTTCTCGTGATAGTATACAGTGTGTTCATGTTTGGCATTTGGTTACTTTTCACTGAATCCACGACAAATATAGTAGCCTTACAGCTAGGAGTAAGGAATATTCCAATCATGCTTTTGCTCCCAGATTTATGGTGATAAATATACACATATTTTACTATAGACAAGTCTAAGTATGGGAATTCTTGGTTGATTGGAACAAAGTTAAGTTGTTTCAAGTCAAATGTATCGCTAACTTCTCTCAATTTTCTCGCCACTGCTCGGTCTACTGAACACACTGATCCTAGAAGAACTAGAGCTCTAAAGTCCAGGGGTACTTGAGTCTCGTAAATCCCTTCCACTGCTGGGGTCACCAAATCAGCTAGCATGTCATTAGAAGTTACTTTGTAAAGTTCCTCTGGAATAGAATACTCGTACAAATTATAAACTTGATGGGCCCTTGGTAGAGTTCGGTTGCACTTCCTGAACAACTCTCCTTCCACATTAGGTTTCGGTTCTTTTGAGTTCAGGTAGAAAATACGGGGAACATTAACTTTTACTTGATGAAGTTCTTGACCAACTAAAGCCCAAACTTTGAACAGCCCATTTGCAGATTCCACTATTTGAATTATTTGCCAAGGAGAGTTTAACAAAGAATGTTGAGCTTGTCGAAGAAATCCTCCTATGGTCACTGGACCCGCTTGACGTCTGCCTATGATTGTACTTTGATTTCCAAGACCGAAGTCGTTGCTTTCTTCTGTCAATCGTGCCCTTTTAACTCTCTCTACACGTTGCTTCATTTGGTAGGCCCATTTCTTCTTATGAAAGAGCAGCCATTCTGCAACTGATTTCCTATCATCACCTGGAGGTGGGGCAGGCCCAAGTACATCTTTCCAGTGTTTTGATAAGTCTACTTCTGGAGATCTTCCTCTCTTGCTTCTATTAGTGTTTGTTACTATTAATCTTCTAGCAGGACGTACTCCTCCGATGTCTTCAATATCCTCTACATCTGTTCTGTCTTCTACGGGTTTACTTACAGCCGAAAATATTTCATTGATCTTTCGTTGTTTCAAAACATCAGTTTTCTCCAGCAGACGTTTATGAAGCCAGTCTGGATGAGCAACCCGTGGAACAGGATTGGAAACTCCTTGTAGGGCAGCAGGGATCGTGACAATTTTCTGAATAGAGCTACCTAGCCGCTCAATATAGTAATCCCAGTCCAGAATAGTTCTGATGTCAAAGTTAGTAAGAGAATTGTCTTTCAACCATCTTCTAAGAAAATGTCTCTTAACGCTAATTTCAGCTTGAAAAATTGCCAGAGGAATTGCTCTTTCTGTGACAGGACTTCCATCCGGCTTTTTTGATATGATAAACCTGCAGCTGAGTCCTGCATCTTTTACCATTTGGTCGCCCAAAAATTCAGCAAGCCGTTTGGCAGTGCTTATAGATGTAGATTTCTGCACCCCATATTCCTCCAACTTTTTACTCATACTTCTGTTCTCTGATATCAACTCGAATAGCTCCGAATCTGGCATATCAGATGCTTTCGAGTACAGTACGTCTAACCAGTAGTCAGCAACCTTTGCAACTGACTGATAACAACTTTCCAACGAGTCTCCTTTTAAAAATGCATCGAAGACAGAACTTTGAAAGTTTTTCAGAAGTTGGAGTTCTCCTCTTCTCTTAATTTCAAATCCTTTGAGTTCAGCTAGACTTTGATCCTTGTTAAACACCGCATATCGCTTTTTAAGTTTCTTGCCTTCTTCTTTCGAAGCAGGGAGGATCATCGCTAAATAAGGACCGTCTACTTCGAAGAAAATGGAGTTTTCCGAACGCACAGAGTATTGAATAGATTGGGGCTCGACAAGCTCATGATATTGATCATTCGTAAATTCGTCTTTTACCATTAGATTCAAAACTGCATTAGGATAACTGATAGTTACTTGGGACTTTTTCTCTAAAGTTGACGTCAAAGTGAAGTTTTCTGGAAACGAGGATGGAAGAATACACCAAATTCCATCAGTATCCAGTTCCAGAGGCCGTCCTACCTTTTCAATTATTTCTCGAGCTTTTCGAATGATGTTAGCTCCTGTATGACACACGATTCCAGCCATTTCCATGCTGTGCCATCGAGCTCCTTTTCTCATCACATATCCATAGAAGGAATTTAGAATACATTTGTGGGCTAATTGTAGCGAATCATACAGGACTTCCCTATTCTTTGCGGATTTAATTTCAGAGGCATCGCCACTCGCAACGGCATCTGATACTTGTTTTTTCGCTGTTTTATTCAATGCTTTGTACTCGTATCTTCTATCCCTGAATGCTCTCACTGTGTCCACGTAAAAAGAATTCTCACGCTGACAAACGGTCTGGGTTTTAACTTCGACTTTCGTTACATGGACTTTCTTATATGCCTTCCGACAGTAGTCTACAAGTCTCTTCTTTTCGTACGACGCTCGTTCTTCTTTGGTAAGCTGATGAAATGCTCTAGGAGGTCCGTTTGGATACTCTGAAGGAAACTTTTCCATTTCTAGTTGTTGTTGAATGCGCTGAAATTCACTACGAGACGCAGGCATGTATTCTCCTCTCCATGTCCACTGCATTTCTCTCTGGCAAATGGACCCTGGCTTGTTGAAATCACACGTGGCGCATATAGCTTCGTCGACCATGGCTGAGGGTTGCAATCGATTTGTCAAAATAATATTTGGGTACATGGCTCCCACATCCAAATGATAAATAAGAGGATACTCCTGACGGATAGGATTGTCACGAAGTTCCCGAAGTTTATTTTTGATTTCTTCTGCGATTTCTGTAAAATTTGTTACTTTGTCAATTGGCACGTGCTCTTCTTCTTCTAAAGCATGTTTTAGTGTTTTTTCGACAGTTCCGATAAGCGTTTCAAATATTTCAGGTACCTGTCATTCACCACACAACTATTACTAACGAAATTATAATTTATGCCTTTTATTCCACCAGAAAAAAACTTACTAGCTTAAATCTCGAAGGGATGTCAGATCGGAATACTCCAGACTCTAATGCTTCCACATGTCCTCCGACATAGGTTTCGTGGTCCAGTACATGTCCATCGTCCGTCATTTTATTAAGAATTGATTCTTGTTTATTAGGAAATATAATATTGGCATGAAAGGCTTCTACCATCAATAAGGTTTCGCACAAAGTTCCTGATCCCTTCCGTAAGACCTTACGAATTACGATTCACGATTTTAAATTTTTTTGAATTATTTGCATCATATTTTTAATAAATTATAATAAGACGAGAAAGTACCTCATCTGCTTCCATTGGAATGATTGTACACAAGGCAAATATGAAAGGATGAACGTACTTCATGTAGAGATAGTATGTTGCAACAGCATCAGAAACGGAATAGTTGGACAAAACCTGAGGTTGTTCTGATGCCATCCGGCACATATCTTCAGGGTCCAGTTCAACAGGGTCATACCTCAACTTAGCTTTGGCAACTGCTTTTAAATTTTGGGAGCCAACAGGCAAATAAGAATCCCGTTTGACCCAACTATAAATGTAAAAAATCGAAGTGAGAGAAACAAAATATATAATCGAAATATATAATTGCACAAATATAACTTCGTACTTGAAACAATCCATATGTATACACGGTCGGCAGCTATAAATTCCATCCTTAGAAGCTGAAAAGCCTATTTCTTTGAGCATATCAAGGCCATGAAATACGGCCCTTGCCTCTACAAATCTCCAGTCGAAAAAATCTCCGTTGTAAGTTGCAAAAATGTGAGGCTTAATCTCTAAGATGTGATCGAAGAATCTGTGTAACAAAGCCAACTCATTTTGTTCATTGAAAATTACGAAATTTCCTTCAAATTCTGGCTTGGGTGTGTATTCGAAGTCGTC
>JAQGBV010002445.1:0-11541 GCA_034698685.1 Isotomurus pseudopalustris | reverse complement strand
CCGCAGTATCGTGTGGATGTATAAGGCATAAAGTATATAATAATTGAACTTTTATGATGAAACCCAACAAGCTTTCTTTCTTGTGTTATGACGAGAGAGAAATCGAATTGTGTGAGGGTTGAAGAGAGTTGAAAGTCAAACAAGCCCCGAGATATGTTCCTTACTCTTCCAATTATTGCATTTGGAGAAAATGTATTGGCAGTAATTGCTTAAAACTAACACAATCATCCCACTAAGTCGACTAACATAGTGAGGCAGTAATCTGTCTCATATTTGCCCTCGTCCCGAAGAAATGAGAAACACACAGAAAGATCATAACAAGGAAGACAGATGATGTATTTACTTCAATAAACAATGTGTACTTTGCTCGACCATCACAAATGTAAACATACGGCCACTTCACCAAGTTATTATTACTCTGAACATACATCTTCTCCTTTTCTACCAGCAAACGAGCATTGTAGAAAATTTTACATCTCTCTGCTACTCCACGAACAACATAGTCATACTTTTCCCAAACTCAGATTAATCATTCTCATCTTGAATGATAATCGGTTTTTAAAGTCCCACTAAACTTTAAAGTTCGTATATCAGATTGATTGGAATATTTCGAGTCTGTTCTCCGATACATTTTTGGTAAAAACTGATCCCAAAAGTCAATTATGGAAAAACCTATTTGGAAGTCTCAGCAGGTGGGTGAAACTCTTCCAACTTTTAAACTGAGCTTTCTCCCTAGTCGACTGTCACCCGTTTTACCCGCTGGATATCTCAAACATATTCTTATTGTTAGTTGGCTTTAGGGAGTCCTAGCGGCTTGTGTGTTCTATGTGTGTCATACATGCAGTTTGTGTTGTATAACATGTCTTGTGCTTACACTGGCACAAAGTTATGTATTGTAAGCAAACAATAATCTCTCCAGTTCTATACTTTGTAAAGAAACCACGCTATTGCACAGATAGTAATTTAGGAAAAAGTAAAGCTATTTCGTACCTCTGAAAGTTTCGGATGATTCCATTTTCTAGCGAGGTGGTTTGAAAACGCGAAGTATCAGGAAGGATATTTTAAGAAATTAATAAGTTGGACATGTTGAAATGAAAAGAAATGAGGATTCAGGAGTAAAGTGAGGGACAAGGGGTGAGTAGAGGGATGATTGCAAGTTGAGTGAGACTTGCCCAACCAAGTTGCGTTGGGTCTCTTCTTCCTTCCGAATGTGAGTTCTCTTCCTTCCGTTGTCCGTGTCAGTCTCAATTTCCCCAAACAGCTCTACTTTACTTTAAGGCTCTCCTTGTTATTACTCTCCAATAATTCTACTGGGTGACCTGTGAATGTCATACAAAATGGATGATGGGAAGATTTATGCCACGATATAAAGCTTTATTAGAAAACGATATTGAGCGAATTGTGGAGTAAATATGTGAGTTCTCCGGAAGTTGTGGGAGAAAGGATGAACATCACAAGTGTATATATTAATGATCGCTACTCTGCACTACATTACACAAAAGCAGTGATGTTATCTTTTAGCATCGTAATGGACGCATTAGGGTGCAAGGGTGTAGGATATATACACTTTTGACTTTCTTGTTTCTTGCTGTTACTTTTGGAGTTCTCAAATTCTCAATATGGAGTAATAAAACTCATCTCAGTTGCATTGTGGGACAAAATGTGAAGAAATCAGTGTGTGTATTTTCTTGTATTATTTGAATTTATTGTATGGTTTCATTTGATTATTAATATTTCAAATTGATTTTAAAAGAAACTGTGTCTAATTTGTTCTCAAACAGATGAATTATTTGCTTGTAAACTTTAATGTTAAGATTAAGGGTGAATGAAATGGAAGACGAGAAAGAGAGTTATAATAACAAAAGGAGAAAGTGTGAAAAAGAACATCCGCCGATGGTGAAAGAAAGGGACAAAAGAAGGACACACGTAAGAAGGGGTGGGTTAGTTCGTAATACTTAATTCTTGAGACAGGGAAAGCATTGACAGTAGACAAGCTTCTAAACTTTGTTGTACATCAACTCACGGAGCCTTTGACTGGGAGAAGTTCTTGTTGATTCTTTCTCCCGCATTGAATGCACATTCAACTAAAGGATTAAGCTGAAGAGTATGTAATTTAGCTAATTTTATTAAGTGCACTAGACACTGGAAGATGCTCAGACAATACTCTTATTGTCCTTCTTGGTGTCTCTCAAGTTGAACTTTCTTTTATGATGTCGTCGGGTCGTGTACTCTATAAAAGATGTGAGCCTCTTCTGTCAACACACGTTGTTAAATGGTGAAACCCCGATTCTACCTTTTGTACAGCGAGAGCATGTTCTTTTCTCATCTTTGGTGGTGTCACTTTTCGACTTTTTGATCAACTTAATGGATGTACCTAAACTGACTGACTTGAAGGGAGATGAGACGTACTACTGACGACTTTAGGCAACATTCATTTTGTAATTTTACTATGAATTTATTTTCCATCTTGCCACATTATGCGCGTGATACCTTTTCATTAAATGCAACCTATTTTCATTATAGTAATATGTAAAGTGATAATTCATCAGGAATAAATAAATTAAAGATCAAATCGTTTGTAATTTTCGGTATTTAGAGTGTGGACTTTTGCGGCTGCACAAGTTCGAGTTCATTTGTATACTCAATAATACATTTGCTTGTAGAAATATCAAAATATAAATAATTCTTTGTGAATTTTTACAAACCTTTATCTGAATGATGGGTAGAAATTTGTAGATGTGATGTCTTTACACTAGTCACTAGATTGCAGCCGATGTAATTGGATGGGGATGCAGTTGAAGATGAGAAGTCAAAGGTCAGAAGAATGTTGAAGTAAATGTGATGATTCGGAAAGGCTCGCTTCACCCCAAAGAGAGCACGTTTTTTCCCTGCGAGGAATCGAGGAGATGAATGAAGAGAAAGCCACCCTGGGTCGGCATTTTCCCTGTGCTTACTACCCACACGTTGAGTGAATGTCATGTTTTTCATTCTTCGGATGATTCGCTTCAGTCGAGTCTGATTTTTCGGATGTATCGTGATATTAAAAGACTGCTAAGCATCCAACAACTCTCATATACATTCCATATTCCATGCATACCTCGTACAGGAGCATTGGAACATCAGAGAAAAGTCAGTTTTTCTCAAAATGGGACACAAACGAAGAGATGATTGTGCCACATATATTTCATACTGTGAAGAAGAATGAGAGTTATACGTGTTTTTATTTTGGGGCCAACTCAACCACAAAATCCATATGAGAAACTCCACATTTCACAATGTAATTTATTTCTCCTTGTAAACTTTCACTCACGAGGTTTACTTCTTCATGAATTTGAATCAGGAATCAATTTCGATACAAATTATTTTCGCATTATTCTCGATACTCTCGACTTTCACTCACTCCTGGGATTTTTTACAAACACGTGACATATGCATTTTTGGAGTGTAGAGAAGAAAGCAATTTCAGATGGTTCTATACGAGTGAGTTTTTGATTATTTTTATGAAGAATCAAAGTCAATGATTGATACTTTCTTACTTTATTGCCAGAAATAGTAGCTGGTTTATCTGCAACATTATTTCAAATGTAACTTTTACATTGTGGACTATTGATTGAGCTAAGCAAATCAGAGACTTGCTGTAAGACTGGATTGTTACGCGGTGAAAAAAGCTGGGATTGCTTGGAAAGGTGGCGTGGGTCCTGGACCTCCCCCTCCTCCTCCCCCGGTTGTGACAACAGTGACACTACCATCACCAGTTCCACCCCCACCGGTAGCAGCGACTGATATTAGAGGAATCGTGATAGCTAATGCAGCTCCAACGAGTACGATTAAGAGTATCGCAGGAATCAAAAATGGTATAAGTGGACACAGCAAGACAAACAATAATGAGACGAATAAACACAAACACATAAGTTTAAAGTAAGTGTAAAAATAAAGACAAATCTTCGCTGCATAGCCGAGTAACAGCAACCCGATTCCACCCCTACTTGTTGAAGGCTCCACAGATCTCAGTTTTGAAATACTCGAGTTCTCTGACTTCAATGACGAACCTATTCAATGAATTTTACAAAAGAAATATTACTAAGTTTGGTTGATGGTTCGTATTTGTCCTAGTGGATTGTTCATTCAAATGATAAGTCAACTTTTAAACTAACTTTCACTTTCGAGAAAGGACGAATCTGTCTTCGTGGGCTGTGAATTAGTCTCAGCCTTAGATGACGTTTCAGTTCCGAATGTCTCTGTAACAAAGATTGCAGTTGTAACGAACACGACAAGCAATTTTCTCCAGGATCGGCGAATCTTGTGAGTTCCCATGTTTCTATGCTGCAATAGAATGGCTTAACAATTATGAAGTGAATATTACTACGAGTGAACTAATCGCACTTGATCAGTCGACAAGTTACGAATGAAGTGGACATCTGATTCCTTCCCGTTTTCATGCAAATTCTCATCACTCCTTGTAAGTCTGTGAGTATGAATGAATTGACAAAATTGATATTTTTTCGTGCGCTCCTATTGTACTACTTGCCTACTACCTATTAACTAAGCTATCAATCAATTCATTACAATACTAAATACAGAGTTGAGACTGACTGCCGTTGACTGTGCATAGCTTGAAACTTCAAGACAAGTGGTGCTTGCTGCTTGCAGACAACGGAACAAAAACTACGTGAATGGCCAAACCAACAAGAACACAACAGGGAACAGAAAGACATTCACGATTACCTGTATGAATCTAAAAGTAGGTGAGAAGTTCAGAAAAACATAAACTGGTCGCATCTTCAATCACAATTTCAGGCTTATTAATGAACGCTGCGCTATTCTTAACACATTGGGATGACCAGTAGGGATTTAATTATTGAAAGATGTACATATCTCATTGTAATTTGGGTCTTCATCCAACATCAACGTAATACAATAGCTTTTACTATATTCACAGGTTTTGTTCTGTAAACTCAATTAGTTGTTTTTCTACGTGTATTCAGTGAAGGAGGAATTCATAGATAAATTGCTTCGGTTGAGACGAAATGAAATGGAGTCGAGGGATTTGGGCAGTTGTAGGAAAAAATTCAGAGACGATGCAGGGAAGATAGAGTGAACGTGTGCGATTGCAGTTAAGGCATGAAATCAAAAGGTACGTGCGTAGACTTAATTAATTCTTTCCATACGTAAGTCTTATGATGGTGATGAATTGCTTAAGAAGAAAAAAGGTACGAGTTTACTCGTGTGTTGAATATAGTTCATTATGTTTTATTGCCTACTTATTAATTTAGCGTATAAAAATGCGATCACTTCGTTCGGTGTCATTTCAAGGAAGATTCAGGAGAGACACTATGCTTAAAGTCGCCACAACACACGTCAGATTCATTTCCTTAGTAGATGGGCACTTTCTTTCCTTCCAAGAAGTCGTCAAGTCGCTTTTGATTGATATCGAGGTCGATGACTAAGGCCTGTGTGAGACTGTCAGATGTGATGGCTTTTCCCAAGAAATTCGAAACGAGTTGTTTAGCAGGAACTCCGCCACCGTGTGCTAAGACGTCTGTTTTGTACCGTTCACCATTTGTAGAGTTGAAAGGGTCTTGCTGGAAGTATTCAAGCCATATCCAGGAAGCTACTGCTCTTGACATAAGGTATGAATAGTATTTGGCACCGTAACCCACAAGATGACTGAAACGAAGATGCCATGCCTAGGAAAAGAGGATAATAATTCTTCAACTGACACTCAAACTGGCGTATATATGGAAAGACATAAATGAATTATTATTTCTGGGACAATTACCGTGTTTTCCACATAAGGCAGGCCGTAAAATTTCGAATGAACATCCTCCATAATTTCAATAGTTGGTTTTTCCAGTGGGAATTTTCCTGTGTGTAGACGCTGATCAAGCGCTGCGTAGAAATTTTGTATTTGCATTTCTGAGGCAGCGAAGATGTGCTTGGCCATGGAGTATTTCAGACGAAGGTCCTCGGGCATCACTTCTCCTGTCTGAAAATGTCGTGCAAATGTCTTCAGTACTCTTGGATCTGAGGCAAAGTACTCCAGGAGAATAGAAGGGACTTCAGCAAAATCTGTCGTGCATCGAGTTCCAGTGACGTGTTGGTATTTAGTTCTTGCGAGCATGGAGTGCAATGCATGGCCCATTTCATGGAATAGATTGTCAACCATTGCTGGAGTTAATAATGACGGCATCGACCCATTTGGTGGAGAGAAGTTGAGCATCAGGACCACTATTGGATTCTACTTTGCACAAAATATCAATTTGTGATATAAATAACTTTCTGTCACACATCCAACATAATATTTTAAACATTTTGATGTCGTCATTACCTGATAAGTACCGTCCGGCAATTCTTTTCCGCCTTGAATAGTAAAATGACAATCCTGATGAGGTTTTCCTTCGCGTTCATAAAAATCACAGTAAACCTCTCCCAGGACACCTTCAGTCTTATGGACAACTAGAAGCCAAAATACTCGTTAAGAACGAAAAGTAATAAAATAAAAATCTAACTGCTATTTTTGGCACCTGATATTTTGTATACATCTGGTGACCATGTTTCTCCTTGTTGGACTTGTTGTGGAACCAGCTCAATATTGAATAGTTGCTGACTCAGGTGGTTTAGACCTTCCATACACGCTCCGAGAGACAAGTAGGGCATGAAATCGGTTCGATCGACGTTTAAAAGAGTTCGTTTCGCTTCCGATGTCATATACGGAGGATCCCAGACTTGAACCATACTACCTTTCATCTGTGACATCCGATAAAAATCTCTTTCAGCCCGCTGGCCAAGTTTTTCTGCGAGATGTTCCAAAAAATTCGCAACCAGTGTTGGTTTCTCAGCTAAACTTCCTTGAAGGGCACTGCGAAACAAGTCAATTAAGGTCACACGCAAGTTACGTACAATCAATGAAACTTTATAACTTACCGATGAGCAAACGAAGGGAAGCCACAAACTTCTGCTAATTCGTTTCGAGCTGTAAGTAAATCCACAAGCAGTTCATCTTGTTTCTTATCGGGATAAAGGTATAAACGGTACGCAGCTTCCCTTGCTGCTTCTGCGGGAGCGTCAGAGAAAAGGCCGTTCACTAGAATATTTCCGTTCTCCGTTGGGAAACTTAAACAAACATTGACATCGACATTGATAATGATAATCCAAGGTTCTTCGTCAAACCTGCTTTATTTAATTTTAAAATTTATTTCTCACAATGATCTCAGGTTCGCTGGTAGTCGATCCTTACTTATAGCTGCAGGCCTCATAGCATTGGAAGCGAATTGCTGGCCCGTGTACAAAATGAAATCGTTCAGGTACACAACTTTAGACCGTTTTTCGTTGTCCAAATGAATTCCGCTTTGTTCGAAATCGAATAGAAAAAGCTGTGCAACATGTTCATCCACTGCGGTAGTTTGAACGACATCTTTGTGGCCCGTGCAGCCTTTTAATGCAGCGTAAAGCTCACGATGTGTATTGAGTTTTTCTACTAGTCGACTTATAGACAAGCACGCATCTTCTGCAGCATGGCCGAACGATCCATTAGGATGTGCAACTCTGATGAACTCCGCCATGTCAGCCACTTTGCACAGGGAATTCGACAAATGGTCAAAAACTTCTACCAGTTTTCGTTGCCTATTCGGCGAGAGACACTCATTGACTAGAGAATCGCATTCTTCAATTGCGTTCTCCTTTAGTAAGTGGAAGCCCGATGGATCCCGCAGTTCTGGAATCCCAAACAGTCCTTGCTACAAACAAATGATTAAGAATTAATTAATAATTACGATTTCTCTCCTCACTTCGTAATAATCACAAATTAATCTTCTACTGCAACGTACCTTAGGGGAGAAAGTCATCTTTTTCGACGGCTTCGAATTAAACGATGTGGCCAAAGGTGACCACGTTGTGAGGCCCCTGCAGCTCAAAAAAGGCCTCAGTCGGAGTATTTGGCTGTGCGAAGCCATCATCGTTAATTAAGTAAGACGCTTCTGCAAACTCTCGATCTTTCGGGTTCCACCGATTTTAATGAAACGTCTATTTCCTATTTCTTCTTGTTGTCTCTGTTGTGATCAATTCTTTTGGTTTACTCTGAATAATTTATTTCTTCTTCACCACGCGTTTAGATTTCTTTCGTTTGACGATAGACTTTTTACTTTTGATAGTCACCACTCCGGGTTGCGCAAAGTCGACAATTCTGAAAACAGTAAATGCAAACACATATTAATTCAGCAGACGCAAAAGTAGAGACAAACCTAAGCTGCAAATTTCTACAGTAAAATTACGAAAGATGAGCAATACACAAATTACATAGGTTGAGAAAAGATAGCCCAGTTGCTCCATAAAAACTGTCATGCACAGAATCACTTTATTCCAGTTTATTTCAAATAACAAAAAGTACAAAACAGATAAGACAAGTTTTGAAAAAGTTCCAATGTTTACTCTAATACTGGTTCCTCTGTGTTGAACTGCCACGCATGCAGCATGGAGTCAACAGAGGCGGAGAAGATAAGGTTGTCTGCCGCAGGGTGCCACAACGCGTGGGTCACTGTTTTGCAATGTCCGTCGTGTACAAAAAGGGTCTGAAGGGGAGTGGATGATGCAAAATCTTCGTGAACAACTTGCACACACTCTTCCCGCAATCCAGTCAGAATGAAGTTACTCTTATTTTCCTCTGGACTGTACTCGATGTTAAACCTCTGGCTGATGATTCCCGAGTTTCTCTCAAATCCAGGAATTCCTGTTCGACCTCCTGCAGGTCCCGCTGCGTTGCGAATGTCGAATGTTTCATATCCTCCGTAAGAATCTACGAGGCCAACTTTGTGCTGAGATGGAATTGTGTCGAAGCTGAAGGCAGCTGAGGGCGAAGGATGAGCTTGAGACGAACCGGAAGAGGCTGCTGCGTCCTCGGAAGAGCAAGGCTGACCTGTGGTTGCAGCAGCAGCAGTGGAGTTCAAAGGACTTTTTGTTCCTCGTAAGATAATGGAGTCTTGCAGAGGCTTTCCTGTTCTAAGGTCATAAATGCAAACCACACCCTTGGACGTGCAGAAAGAAACACATTTTTCATCCCAGAACTTGAGTTTAGTTATTCCCCCGAACAAAGGAGAGTCTTTGGATGAGCATAAAATGTGTTCGGAAGCTGCGGAATGTCCAGATGATATAAATTGGTCCTCTAGTTTCCACTCTACGAGCGATTTGCCATGAGAAAGCCCCATCACTACAGAGCTGCAGTGGGTGTCGATAACTCCGGGACATTTGCCTATAGCTGGTGTTGTGCTTTCTGGGATGACGAGTTTGGCTTGTTCCTTCAAAACAGCTTGGGAATTTCAAAGATAAATATAAGTTAGAAATCTTAAGCTGTGCTAAAGTATTCGTAGATTCAAATAAAAGTTTATTCGATTTAACATAACTCACCACAATTTTCGTCTCCAAACTTAAACATGGTCACCCCATTTCGCTCTTCTTCTGCAGCAATCACAAACGATGGGAACGACTTAATCGGTTTTATCTTTGGATTTCCACCAAGCAATAAAAAAATCTCGTCAATTCATTCCAATTTCAATAATTTTGGGTGTTTCTAACCTGCAAAATTCTTCCTGACGCATAACCTCCACTGATCATATTGAAGTCCCTGTCTTTACAGAGACCTTCGTCCATTCCATTTGTCAGCAGTTTCTGTGGAATAGAAAGTTGAAGAATCTCGCACTTTTTCGAATACTCTTGGATTCCACTGAGGCAAATGCTCGTGCCGTCAATAATTTCAATTGCGTCGACAGGAAACTCCAACTCGAACATGTACAAGTCGGCATACCTGCATGCAAATACGTAACCAAGTTCCAAGTAATCTCTTATTACCCAATACTTCATTAACTCTTTTCTAAAAGCCTGCTGCTGTACCTTTTCATAGTATGATAAATCCATTCATCTTTATCCACATCAAGAATTTTAGACTCCATTCTGTAGAATTTCTAGGGAATACTCTAAATTTTTAAATGCCGATTTTAGTTCTAAAAATCTATTGAAATGCGCATGAAGGTCTGACGAAGAAGAAGTATGAGTCTCGAAAACGTGAGTGGATGAACAGATAGAATTTGAGCTTACACAGACACATCTTTAAAGTTGTCTCCAAAAACAAAGCAATAAATTACTGGGGACCAACAGACAGTGTGTATTCAAATCCACTCACTCAGATCATTTGGCAATTGGCATTGAAAAGTTTGAGTACAAACTAGTCATCAAAATAACAACACTCATAAAGTTAAAGAAGATGCAGATATGCCATCGCATCGTGGAAAGGAGTGCGAGAGCCATCAATCTTCAGTTTTTTGCGAGTTCTCTCTTCCAAGATTAAGTAACTCTAGCCACGAAGAGCAAATCAAGGTGAAAGCAAACGAACATAAAAATTTAGTACAATTTCAACTTAAGCTGCACGCAGTGAGTAGTGACGTCTAACAAAATATCTCTCCTTCCGGTGCAAATAGCAAATGGTTTTAGATGACTTTTAGTTCCGGATTTTCCGGATGAAACGAAGGTCGCCTTCAAGCTTCTCACAAGACTTTTAAATCCGCAGTTAGATTGAGAGAGCATATATTTATTCACTTATCTGCGCTCTGATGTCTGGTAGCTTTTAGATACACATTGCGAGCTTTTGACAACTTAAGAAGGTGAGTAGTTTAAAGAGCCCATTAATTTTTCGGGTAAGAACAACACGTCAAAACTAACAGAATGTGAGTAAACAATAGTCACATTTTTGTACCCGAAGTTTTGCCAATTGTGAGCTGAAGCCAACACGGAATTTAGAAAACTTTGACAAAGATTCTTTTTTCTCAATCAAATATACTCTCGGTGCTCGAGTCGGTGCTAAAAATACTTGCAAAGTTGAAAGCTCTCGAATGACATAGATAAGTCTTATTCTGTGGATAAGTCTAAAAATAGGATGGGATAGTGGAATAAAATGTAAACCTGCACTATGATCAGAAGTTGAGAATGAATGAGTTTCCCTTGAATCTGAGCTCTGCCACCAACTACCAACACGCATCTTCATTCATACTGAGGGCATTAGTGTCAACGAGTGTTCTGAACTTTTCACTCATTGTCAGACCACAAAACGCCTTTTGCTTTGAGGTTTTCGAACATTTCAATTTTCAATCAAGAGGACTGTACAGCGTAGGATCACAGTCAACGTGGTAAATACTCAAGAAGAACTAATTGCGACTTGCTAACTAATGACTTTCTCGGACGCATCTAACTGGCTCCGCTCTACATCCTTCATGTCATCACGATCCCATATTTCACGTACAGTTTTCTCGGTACATTTCCCTTCACTCGCATTTTGCTCCAAATGCTCTGGTTCCATCAGAAACGGTTTCTTCCCTAAACCTTGCACAGCTTATGAAGTAAAAATCGTCTCTAGTGGAGCAAGCATTTTTAATCGCTACGATGAGCTGGCGGAATACTTTTGATGACGGCATACAAGCTGTCAGTATCCATTTACGAGTGTCGAGTTTGCTATGTAGGAATTCATGAGTAGGCCGACTTACAACTTGACAATACATT
>JAQGBV010002444.1:0-11542 GCA_034698685.1 Isotomurus pseudopalustris | reverse complement strand
GAAGAATATCTTACGAGCAATTCTTTCCGGGTGAGGTCTAATTGGACTGTGCACCCCATCGGAAGGAAACGCTGTAGGTGGTGGGCTACTTGCAACATAAAAATCTTTGATTTCAGCTTTCGCTGCTTCGTCAGCAATTCTTCGATTGTCAATGATCAAGTGATAAGCGATCGCAAGTTGATCGTGTGGATCTCCACTGAGTAAGGCGTTGTGAACTTCACCTTCTTTTGCACCGAATTTCTTTTAGATTGAAATCGTCATTAATTTTACTTGCATTGTAATTTACTATAATTCAACTTGAAGATCGAAGCCTACCTCGCAAACTTCATGCACAGCATCAGGATCGATCACTGATGTGTCTTGATCAACAGGTGACGGAAACAGGTACGCCGGTAATTCTTTCTGAAACCATTCGTGCTTCCTGCAAGATCCCACATTTTTGTAAAAGATCTCCCATTACAGCAGTTCTATTCGTAATTATAGTTCAGCTTCCAGCTTACTTGACATCTTCAATAGTAGCCCGTTTCATAGGGTCCACTTGCAGCATATGGCACAATAGTCCAACAACATTTTTATTCAGGTAATCAGGAACGGGAAATACTCCAGCTGAAATGAAATTCAAAGAAGTCAATACGAAGGTTCTCATTTTCCATCCATGTATAAAGTGTATGACGCAAAACCTACATTTAATCTTGCGAAACAAAGCAGGAACATGTTCATCATCAAACGGTAGAGTTCCACAGAGAAGTGCATACAGGATGACTCCACATGACCAGACATCAACTTCCGGACCAGCGTACAATTTCCCAGAAATTACCTCCGGGGCGGCATAGTTCGGGGAACCACAACTAGTTCTAAGAAAGTCACCGTCCATCATCATGTTTGACAATCCTGTAGACAAACCAAACAATAAATACCAGATGACTCACCAAAAAATACGATCAAGATATCTAACAAAAAGGCCATGAAAATCACAACACGAATAAAGACACATCTCAATGTCACAGTCATAACTGTAATGTTTAAAAAGTTTAAACACTAAATGTCATTTGAGACATTCGATCTGTTGTTCAACCCACTTAACGCATGCATGCAGCTACAGTAGTAAACTTTGCTTACCAAAGTCAGCAATTTTCACATGAAGATTGTGATCCAACAACAAGTTCTCTGGCTTTAAATCTCGATGGACTATCATATGACGATGACAATAATCCACTCCTGAGATTATTTGCTGAAAAAATCGTCTAGCTTCGTGTTCCTTGAGCTGTAAACACGACAAGAAATAAATAAATAGAATTTTAAGCATGAACGATCATTATGATGACGTAAACCGGGATATTACTGGTATTATAAACATCATTTAGCCAGTAGTTAGCACAATTCATCCATGTTTTTAAATGCCACGAAGTTTAGGAATGCTCAAGAGAATAAAGGAATAATTTAAAATGTCATTGAATTCGAACAAGTGTCCAATAACAGTTTACGACTAACTTTAGTTTTCTCAGCCTCAGCGAATTCTTTTTAAGCGTGACTAATTTGCTACTTGCTATTTTTTAGTAATGTACGAATCTCCAAGTTTGGACAAGAGAAAACAAAAAACTTGTAATCTCCATTTGTAATATTATAAACATCATCTTTCCCACAAAGCTGTACTCCTCGCTCGTTATCGTCTAATATTACAAGGTTATACATAAACAACTGACTGCACGTATCCATGTGCTACATCCCGACCTGATTTTGCGACCTCAAATACCAATAACATGTCTCCTTTTAAAATCAATCTAATCTCCGAGTTACCTTTCCATGCTTCACGATGTAATCGAACAACTCTCCTCCAGACACGTACTCCATAATCATAAAAATGTCGGAAGGAGTGCTTATAACTTGATATCTGAAATATAAAAATCTCGTTAATATTCCATTCCCATCATCTGAAAACCCAAATACCCTATTCTTCGTTAAATACATCCTACTTATTCTTTCACAAATTAAATCCATCCTGTATACACAATAGCTAATTAAAAATTGAAAATCAATAATTTTCAAAACAGCAGAAAACAAAAGTAAAGCTCTGACGTCTCTGAGTCACGTAATTCATTCATTTCCCCTTTGTGTACACACTAAAACTAAAACAACTAAATGAAACCTGAAACTTGCATTGAGTCATAATTACCCTTCTAAAATAAAATTCCCATCAACTGTCCATTCACACCCTCAAATCCTCTACTCCCATTGGTACTTACAACTTGATAATATGCGGATGTCGGAACAACTTCAGATTTTGTATTTCTCTCCGAATTTTCCCCACCACGTCCAAACTCATGATCTTGTGTCTGTTCAGAATCTTCACGGCAACTTTATGTCCTGTCAGTTGATGTTCTCCAACTGTAAAGAATGTAACAAACTCCATAAGCCACACCCACAAAACACAAAGCAAAACAAAAAGTAAAAGTAAATGCGCAAAACTTACTCTTGACCTTTCCAAAGGTACCGACTCCCAGAGTTTCTCCGAGGACATAATGTCCAATTTTGACGGTGGGTTGTTGTCCACCGACCTGCTGTGTGGGGGGGATGGGGGACGGACTGTCCCCATTGGAAATAACAGCCCCTCCACTAATACTCCGTTGCCTCTCCCCTCCGCCCCGACTATTCGGTCGCTCCGCCATGAAAATCGGTTTCAGGAGACTAGCTAGTCTGAAAATCAAAACCACACCCCCTCAATCATCTGGTCATTTGCGTTCTCCATCTTTTCCGTTGTACCTTCTGCCTGCTTAACCTGACAATATTCACAATACTTCCGTTTTTTCCAATTAAGGTACTGAGTTTCACTTTCGCTAACTAGTTCAACTTCCCAACTTCCAAATTCAAATCACAACTTAAGCCCAGATTACTCGCATTGTTCTGTTTCTTTTATTAACTTATTTTTGCAATTAGTTTTGTAGTTTCATAGCCGATAGTTTCGTTGCAACATACAAACCTTATTCGTATTTTAGTACACTTCTGTTTAAAGCTTAAATTTATTAATAATATGTAGTCTGCACTTTCGTACTATTTGTCAATATTCCATATGTGTGTATAATAGAAATACAATAAGGTTTAGATGACTGTTAACGACGTGACTTTTGATTTGTTTCCTTTAAGTTTGTTCTCAACCAGATCTGGACTAGCAGCAAGTTAGAATTAGCACAGCAATTTAAATAATTGTATTTAGTTCGATTTTAGAACCTTTTGAAATGACGGAGATAACTTTCTTCTAAATAAAATTCCACTTTTCTACGAACTACGAAGTTGTTTTTCTGCCCAACGGAGACAGATGAGCCAAATAACATACAAAAAGCGAGGAGCATCCAACACGAAATATACAACCTTCACGTTAAGTTGCACCCTGCCTTCTATTCTCTATAACATACAGCATCTCTAGTCTCTAGCTTTTATTACTCCGTGTGTAAGTAACGCAACAGAGTTTACGAATGTATAATTAATTACATCACACTATGACATGCAACTACAAAATATTAATTAGTATTCAATGTTTCACAATCATATTAAATAGCTATTCTAATTTTGCATGTTTGTTCCGAAATCCGAGCAGAAATTATTTAGCTTCAGATTCATTGAATTTGTATTGCAGGATTAAAACAAACAAAAAATCTCCCTTGAAATCTCCAATCTGTCTACACATGGAGCAAGGATTGAGATTGTTGTGCAAAAATGCGGAAAATAATGCATAACAGTCAGTGCAAAAAACAAACATTGTTATCGAATGCAAGCGTGAATGCTGAATGTACAGATTAATTTGGTGCTGGTGAATATAAACTTCAGACAAAAAGAATTTAGCAGAAGTTATACATTTGAAAATATATCATAATATTATTTGATCCATGTTAGTACTAAAGAGTAGAGATACATAGTTAAGTGATTCTGCAATCGCTTAGTTCTGTGCTCTCACAGACAACAGACATGCAGGGAAATATTACACGCCTATTGCTGGTTTCCAATTTCCAAGGTACTTAATGTTGCAACTTGTCTGTTAATTAGTACAGTTAAACTGAAGCCTCCATACCTCACTCATGCTGTTTGACTCTGGATTTTTGTCTGAATGGACAGTTAAACTTCCCCATTTATTAGCTAGAGACAAAAGACGGAATTAACAGCAAACCTTCTGGGATTTCAAGTGGAACACTTCTTCTTATTGTTAGTTATCTTATTTAACTCCTAACTCCAAGATATCATAAAGGGGTGTAAGTTTCAAATAATAACAATATTATACACAGCATAGTATTTAACATGTAATGATGAATGTAACAAAAAAATCTGTGCGCTTCTGTCGCTATGTGCATGAGGTTTCATATTCCCATTTTCCGCAGTGCAGTCGACAGTCGACATTTAATTGCTATTTTATTGAGTGACATGAATCATGGTATCATGTCACATGAAACTATGTAATGCATACAACAGGCATTTCAAGCAAATAAATCTCTCTGGAGGTTGTCAGATAAAATGAATGCACGAGTCGGTTTATGTTAATCACGACCAATTAATGACGACTTGTGCAAATTTGGCGAAACTTTGTTCACAACAATGTTGCATAATAATTTTTGAAATGACAACATGCACTGGAAACGACAATGGAATAATATAAATACAATTCTAATCTTGCACAGCATCGTGGGCACAGTTCTGAATGAAAGTTTCAAAGTATGTTATTTTTTCTACACAAATTTTCGGAGGTCAGCAAATTAAAGATATGCAGCATGTCCAAATATGGAGCTCTATTTTCAATGCTGATGCTCTCATTATCAAATTTGGTAACAGTTTATTTTTGTTTGAATTCATTTTTCTCGGTTGATTGAGTATGTATAATCTTAGTTTTGTTTTGTACAACCTGGGACTGTCGGACTCTGTTTGGTAAATAGAGGAAATTAAAATTCCAATTTGCTTATCGGGAGAACAAGACAAATACATGCAAGCTGAGCTATTAGATTTTATTACAATAAACCACCCATGGGTTTTAAGTCGTTTGAGGTCAAGGACAAATGGATGATTCTAAAATTCCAATGTATCGAATGTTCTCCTGAGTGACTGCAATAAAAAGCCACAAGGAATGCTTTCGCAGACATCGACGGGGGAATTGAGTCATGAAGGATAAACGTGCGATAACTAAAAAACTGAAAGTCGAAAGTCGACTCTCCCTATATGTCTGCCTCTACATTTATTACGACTCATTCAATTTTCTAATGTGCCGTATCGCTTACCTGTGATTCTTTCTGTATTCTTTGGAGTGCCACCATGTTGCAAACGATGCCAATAAGTCCGTACTGGAAGATGCAGAACTGTGACCTTCGGATGCTTCGTCTTCTTCGCGGATTGGAGTGCAGGCTCTTCGATCTGGGCACTCACAGGGAGGTTTCGAAATGATTCCACCCACCCCATACGCCGCTGGAATTGAAAAGCTCCCAACAACAGCCATCTTGAGTTCTAAACTACGGAAAAAGTGAATAAGTTACCTTATGATAACACACAAGATAAATCATAGTCGGATGCTATTTAGGACCACAGATCTAGATTATTGATATAAGGAAGGACACAAAGGATGCCGTGAGGGCCGCCAAGTCCTGTCGTGGTGTAGCTACACAAATCGAGCTAAGGCTATTCTAGTGTCGAAGAAAATTCAATCATTTAATACGTTTTGAATTTCCGAATTGAATTGAAATAGGAAACCAATGCTGAAGTACGCAATGAAAATGTGAATTTAATTAAGTTTGCGGATATTATTTGTGTCCGAGTTTTACTGAGCCACAGAGCTGTACAGATAAACGACTGAAATCTCAACTCTGCACCGAAAAATCTCCAGTCACCGGTATAAGAATATTTACAACTTCGCAAGATCTTAGTTAGTAACAGCAACAGCTTAACAACTACGAAGATCGATGAAGCTTATATCCGGCTGCATAGAGATAATCTCAGTAAAAAAATAATATTTACAAGCTTACCTGTTGCCGAAATCGATCCAGACTATGACAAAGAGCTGCAGTTTCAAGGACCAAAACTAGAGCAGATTTTACTTCGGAATCCTGAAGGAATGAAATGTGCTTAGACAGAATCTTGAGTTAAAGATGCACAATGGACAGAGTGAGTTAAACCGATCGGTGCCCCGAAGATTCGGACAAGTTGGTTTAAGTCTCACTTTTCTGTGGGGAAAGAATCTTGCGTTGTTAATGCAAAATAAGAAGTGCCAGTCTCATCTAACCACTTGCCAGACTTCAGGGAGGTCTGCTTTCTCTTCTTTAAGCTTGTAAATCGCAACCATCTCAGTTGTGCTAGAACACTGCCAATAATTTGGTGTGATTTGTGAAAGCAAAAAGGATGACTTGGTCACCAACGGGGTTAATGATAATGACAGGGCAGCCAGTATGAATCAATTATAGCTTGCTCAGAAAAGTGAGCAAGAACAAAGATACAAAAATGTCTCAAATTGATTGTGTAGGAACTCGAGTGAGAGACAGATTCGAATTTGCGGCTTCACACAAACCGTTTGTATCTGACCCTGATGCTATTTTAGTGGCTCTTGATCCTTCTGATTAATTACTTCTTACATCCGGCTTAAAGAAGAATAATATTTTTTCCGTAGGTTTTACTGCATCAACTTAACAAAAAGGAGTCAGGGGTGAAGTGAGACAATCAACGAATTAGTTCATTTAACTCAATAAGATTTTTAGCTCCAGATAAATATATATGTGTATAGAACTAGGTGCTTAATTTCGTGTCGAAATTAACAATGTGTTATTGTTCGTTTCTATAAAAGACCGGAAAAACTGCACTTGTGGCTTAATGTTCGCTTCTTAAGTGTGAAGCCTTTTGTGTGCGAATGAAGCAAAAATTATGTTCTCGTAGTTAGCTAATTAGCTGTAACCGTTATTAAGCTTCACAGTATTTCCATTTACCCTTCGCAATGATTAATGTTTACTCTCTTATCCTTAGTCCTTCTTGTATTGTAATTACACTTTTAATTCAGAGCTGTTAAGACTTTCGAGTATATTTGAAACGAATATGTTGGTGTTCAATCGTAGATAACCAACTCACGAGAAGTGATAAATGTAGAATTGTGATGCGGTCGTCAGACTGAGACTCCAGAGTTAAGTGCAAGCATTTAAATACTTGCCTTGCTGGCTAAGGCTAAATATTACAGGATACAGAGAGTTTCTTCTACTGAAAGGCTGCTGTCTTATCAATGGAACAGACTGGCAGGGATGCAGAGTGTGAATATTTAACTACCATTTTGTAAATGACAACCTTATATATAATATACCTATTAGTCGATACAATTGCGCTCGTATCAGCAGCACCTTAATTTCATAATTTCGGTCGTACATTATACCGTGTTGGATTATGTGCATCATGTTTCATATTCCTTGATTCTCTTGCAGAAGAATTGGTGTTTAGTTTCAATTAACAATTGTGAATTTATTGGGACCAAAAAGATTTGAAATACACGGAACTCGAGTTCAATGCAATTAAGTAACCCAACAACCCACGGAACAGTAGACTAATTCTGCAATTAAATTCTTGAATCAAATGGTAGAATGAACCTCTTATGTCAGATGTGCGGTAATTATTTTTGAACTAATAGCTTTTGTATTTGTCATCATGAATCATTAAGTACATTGATGTCAACTAATAAATGCGACTGTTTGATAAACAATAATACACCTTCACGTGTACCCATTGTGGACTTTGGAATATGAATAGCCTTAAGTTCTGAGGATGGTCATAATGCGGAAGCAATGCTCTCCTTCTTTAGTACAAGTTCTACAGAAAAATAACCAAATACTGTCATTGCCTAAGTTTGTTGTTCCATTTCACCAGTCTCAAATTTTAGCATAATATATGATGCATTCAGTTTTCGAGACTAAGATGATTTATTCTGACAGACACAAATGGAGAGAGTTAAATATATGTCCAAATTACGATTGGAGAAAATGTCCATTATTCAGTAGTCCATATTATTCGATGAATTATGCACAGGATCGTGGGAAATCGGGTAGAAAATGAATTGATAATCGTGTAATACATGTGGATTGAATTGGTCGGTTTGAAGGGAGCATAAATACACGTTGTTACTCTGAGGAACACATTGTTGGTTATGTGTGGTCTTTTCGTCCAGGTTGTTAATTGTCGATGTCAGAGGATAGGAGTTCGTGTTCAATGAAGGCAAACAGAGATCCACACATTCTGGGAATGACGATGATGAGCAGGGAATCACGTAGTCAGGCTGAAATCTCTCTGAATCAGATATGTTACTATTGACCAACGTAGTGTCAATATTGTGCGAAAGATTTGGAAAAGAAACTTTATCCGATCCTTTAATGTCATTTCTTTCATCGCCATTAGTCTTAGAAGTCACGGGCCACACAGCGTTTCCATCGAAAATAATTTCGTGTGATCCGAAATTGCACGCTTCTGTGTGTGAAATAGCCTGCAATTAAAATTAAATGCATGATCAGATTCCTGCTCAACCTCCCACTAGAAACGCACAAAGATTTCAAAACATTCTGGAATCTGGAGCAAGTTGCTGTGAATTTGATCCTTATGGACTTTGGAGTCAATTGCCATGTAGCATGGATGATTAAAAACAAAGCTTATCTTAAGATATCGTAAATACTCTATTTTTACGTCGCTCTTGAGGAAAAGAAAGTGGCACTCTAAAATATTTTCGCACTCTCTTCTCTATCACTACAACAAACTTACTTTAAGGCTTGGTACTTTCAGTTTCTGCATAAACAACTTAAATAGACTGCACAATGATAACAGCAATTATCACACAATTAGCGATTAAGTTACCTGGAAGCGTTCCAACTGTACTCGCGATCCTGGCCCATTCAAGTCCATTATGAGCCTGCAAAGACAGAACACGGAGTTCATCTGCATTTGTGGTGTCACAATTTGTGTTCATGTTAATTGATTTTTACCCGTATTGTTGGCTCTTATTGTCAGAAGGAAATTTAAAATGAGGACGATCAAAATCTCTGTCTTGATTCACTTCTCCAGGATTTGATTTGCTAGCTAAACCGAAGTAGTGGTATTTGGATTGACCTCTGGTTCCTAGCCGTCTTGTGGTAAGGGTAGGAAATTTCTGTCTAATTATCTAATGGAAATATCACTTTTATGAGAAACGCAGATTCAATAAACCAACAAGCCGATTTCGCATGATGGTATGGAGTAAAGAGGTTGACATTACCTTGCCAAAACTAGCTGCATTTACCGGCTGCATAGAATGTAAATTGCAAAACTGAAGGTAGTCTTTGTACAATGCATTTCTCAAAAGACATTGTCCCTCAACTATTTCGTAACTTGATTCCAGCCACTGTAATGTAGCTGGGGTCGAATGACGTCTAACATACTGAGGAAGTTGGGCCATTTTGGGAAAGTAATACAAATAATCATTTCCTCGCTTTGTACGTCCAGTTGAGAATTTGAAGTTTTGTTATCCTTCCGTTGACCGTCAATACTTCAGTTTTACGCATGCATAAGACAAGCACTGCTCCCACACTTGTTCGATAAGTTAAGCCAAGTAATTTAACTTCAAAGTTTCACACTAATCAAATGAATGGAAAAAGGAAAATTCAATTAATACTGAATCAGTGGCATCATTCAGAACGAAAGTAACGAGGCATTCTGAGACATAAGTTGTGCTTTCTTTCCTGTGCCACTTTTCAGCACCCCGAATTTCCGAAGATGATGTCTGAAGGTTGAAATTCCAGTCTTAACTCTGGCATCAACCTGGTTTGTGACTGTTGGACTGATACTGCACGTTTATGTTTTATAGAAGTTTAGAACAGAGTACGAAATATTCTTCAATGTAAAGTCCGACTTGTCGTGCTTTCATGGAATAGAAGTTACCTTTTTTAGTTTAAGTATTCAGTTGATAAGTTATTAAAGTTATAAGTTGCAATCGGTCTGGGTTTACACATTCAGATAGAATTCAAAAGATATTTTGTAAGATAGAAATATTTAGTAAGTATAAACTTGAAAGTGGTTGTCAACTGTCAACAGCCCTTTGTGATCACTTTTCTTGTCTTATTAACGTGCAATATGGCTTATCTATGTTGATAATAATGCACGAACAAAGCTAACGTTCTTATTGCACGAACAAAGCTAACGATCTTATTATGATGCGTAAGAATGAATATTACTCTCGTTTGTTGGCAAGTTGCAGATTGAAAAAGGTATTTGAAGGAACTGTAATTCAAATACGATCTCCGACAGTATCTACGAACGAATACCCCTCAATTTATTTCGATTCCCTTTATGCCGGCTGATGTTCCTCCACTTTCCTCACAAACTAAGCCTACCACCGTTAACCTTATACACCTTTTGATCTCGGAGTGCTATTTATATTTCTGCCTGGATATCTGAACAACGAAGTGATACAGGGTGATGATGAGGTTTGTACAAGCCTACATGAGATCAAAATAATTTTTGTTTTATGTCATATGGGGCTTTACTATGACCTCCAAAAATTATGTGAAGAAATACGAAACTTATTAAACACTTGTGAAAAATTATTTTTCGTTTGCAGGCTCTGATTATTATTCAATTGGAATTGGAATTAGTAATACACAAGCAATTCATTTAAATTCAGTGCTGCAGAGGACGAATGACAGAAAGTTGAACGATTTTCAAAGAATTTACCAAGTTCTGAGATCCAAAATGGATTTTTTATACCCCGAATATGTCAAACTTAGTTTTTTTACACGTTACACAGGCTCATGTTATACAACCTTGAATTCAGAGTGACTGATATGAAAGAGTTATAAATTCGGATATAAAGTACTGTCCATTCAAACGATAGTATAGTCTTTAGAATTCAGTATCTCGTATTCCTTTCACATCGGGTTCTAAACAGATGAATGGACACACAGTTAACAATTGCATTTCTATCTCTATTCCAGAACTCCACGACTGTTGTCATCATTTCTATCCATCCAACCAAATAAAAATGTCACTCGGCATTCGCAATAAAGTGAAAATTAAGGTTAGGTATCATTCACGAATGAATGCTGTTTACTTCTGCCGTTTAATCATGTCATACGACACAGGTGTATCAGATTCCAACAAAAGAGGAGTCCTATCCTAGTTTAAAAGGCACCCTGCTGAGATCATGCTGTGCTCTCTCGTTCACTACTAGAAGTAAATCTCTTCTGATTGAAAACTTGAAGTAATCTCCTGTGTTCAGAAATAGTCATTAGGTCCCCCTAAATTCACTCCACACTGTCCACACTCTTTACCTCCTTTTTACTGTCTCCTATCTTTTCTGACTTTTCCAGTTTACATGCAATTGCAATGACTTGCTTAAACTTACTATTTTAGTGCAGTAAATACGGATGGAACATACTTAGTTATTAACTGGATATTAGTACTACCTTCTAAGGTTTCTTCGTGTGTAGAAAACAACATTTTTTCTGAATCCAAACTAACAAATCACCTTCTATGAATTTTATGACATAACGATACAAGAATGACGAACCAAATAAACGCAAAC
>JAQGBV010002443.1:0-11544 GCA_034698685.1 Isotomurus pseudopalustris | reverse complement strand
ACCCCGAGTTTGTGAATGCGAGTTACCTTTAACCCGGGTTAAAATTTGGGTTACCCGTGCTCGTAATCTGGCCCCAGGTGGTGGAGGTGGGCGTTTTGAAGAAATGCACTTGTAAAGAAAGATGTTGGTGATCCCTCGACGAACCAATGTTACCTTCTGTCTGGGTCGTGGTGAAGAGAAGCACTTACACATCTCCACGTACCCAAATCAGGCAGATATGCATGCAACTCTGATATGCAAATTAGCTGGAGTGATCACTGTCAGATATAATAGAAGCTGCTTCTGGGCTACAACTTGTTCGGAAATGAAGACGACGACGACAACGACGACTATGATGATGATGATGATGATGATGATGATGGATTGTTGCAGGATTTCTACTTGTCAGAATGACCGCACCCCCTTTGACGGAGCACGGCTCGCACGGTTCGCACGGTTCGCACGGCTCGCATGGTTCGCACGGGTCGGACTTCCTGGTCGCTGCGACTGTATAAATATCAAAAATACGTGTGAATTGGTCAATGGTCAAGTGCGATAGAGCAACGGGTGCTAGAAGCAAGCAGTCTCAGCAAGGCAGCCCATCCAAACCTTAATCCAAAGTTAGTGTGGTGAGATACGGAGTTTGGAGTCAGCCAACCGCCAAACCTTCATATCAACTAACTAATTGCTCCACGCGGGATCGTTGGAAGACTGTGTCCTTAGACATCCACCTCAAGAACCCCGTTCTGAGCCATATGAACTGTGGTGGTCGCGATAATAATCAATGCAGCCAATGTTCCAAGGGGGTCAATTATTAATTTCACTATGTGCTAATATAACATATGAACTGAGAGCACATGTCACTTAACTTAAAATCAATATGTTGTCCTCCCAGTCGAATTTTATGCTCCTGGTCGTCGTTCAATTCAGATTAAGTGACTTCTTCTATAACTGGTCCACGTGTATCTGTGTAATGTCGCGTTAGCGGAGCAGGTGAAGAATTTCATTGACGACGCTGCAAAGAAACAAATCAAACGTGGATGACGGTTAGAAGAGACTAGTATGGTACGATTGAGGAAACAGCAGGTTACGGGTTGTGTTGAGTGTGAAGAGGACCCCTCAAATGTTTCTGGATGCATCCCAAGTCAGTCATCGCCTGAAACTCCATAAACGGGCGATTACGATTCTTACGTGCTTTCTCTCTGCATGCATCTTCGCATCCCCTGACACACTTCACCTGCAGGTGACCCGAAACGTTTCGTGTCATTTGCATTCCCAGAGTTTCCCAGTACGGCTCCCAATCACAAATGTCGCGGAAACGCCTGAAATTGAACAGCATTTACTGGCAGTGTCATCAAACAAAAGTAGCAGCAATGCAACTTATGCACTAACCTGGTAGGAGGCCAGTGTGGGACATAGGGAGGAGCTTGTGAGCGGCCAGTGGCGCCACAAGAGCGGCCAGTGGCGCCGAAGACGCAGGCACGAGAGGAACCACAGACTGTTCTTCTTCCGGGTTCTTCGATACACTCTCCGCCTCCGGGATCGCGCTGCGGCACACGCCAACGACGAACCGCTGCTTTGGTGGGAGGCAAAGAGGAAGAGAAGCCGTTGATTGTGTCGTCGAGGAAGTCATTTGATCCGTTGCCTCCGCACGACGTGGACCTCCTTCGTTCCCGGTCATCTCTTTACTTTTCACTGCAGCAGCTTCATCTCGCGATGACTCCGTTGATGCAGGAATCTGCTCCTCCTGCTGCCGAACAGAATTAGTGTCTTCTGGAAGTGCCGATTCGAATTTATGCAGATCTTTGACTGCCACCTTGTGCACTTCTTTCAGATGACGTCGAACATTTGCCTTCCAGCATAAAGTTTTGTTGCACAGCGTGCAATTGGCAGGGACGCTCTTCGTGGTCTTGGCAAGACGGGAAGCAGCGGAGCTTTGTGGCTTCTTTTGCTGCACCACGGGTGACCGATCCCACTCCTCTGGACTTCGTCTGTGGTTTCACAGTCTTCGTCTGTGCCGGAAGCCGAATGAGCGAGACTGTGCACACTTCCTGAATCTACAATAAAAAATACTGTATGTCATATGATCGTTGACGATGAGACTAAATTTTTGTGTGTTTGCATATAAGAGAGAGAAAAATGCACACTTACTCTCGCGTCCGATCCAGCTGGGCTTCTTTCCAAGAATGCCTTCACAATATGATTGCACTCTTCCGGAACGTACGCGGTCGTGGGAATTCGAGTGCTTACCGCGGACGGCCCACACTTTCGTCTTTTCGCCTCTCCTCCTCCCATCGTGCTGTGAGCCTGAATGATGAAACGCTTTTTTACGCTTCCTACGCTCAAAAAATGCATATTTCAATGTTTACAAGCGCATACCTGAGTGTTCCTGCTCGCCTGCGAACTTATGCCGCCGCCGCCGCCGTCACCAACTCCAGCATCGTCTTCACCAACTCCAGCATCGTCTTTAGCAACTCTAGCATCTTCACCCGCCTTAATTTGCACTTCACAGAACGCTGAAGCGTCGAAACCCTCGTCATCGTCACCTGCAAGGCCACGAAGAATTTCCATTTTTTTCTCGGGATCTGCCGCGACAGCTCCATCCATCTCGTCGTCTGACATTTTCACTGCCGGAGTAGTGCAACATATGTCCAATTCAAAATCAATATTATAATGTTTAATGAAATCACACTTACCTCACAGATTAGACGGTCCTACTTGAACGGGGATCTCAAAATGTCGGCTCTAACCAAAGGGAATGAGATTGTCCGTTGTTGTGGTCTTCTTGCTGTGGTCGTGTTGGTTGTGGTCTTCATCTGTTTGTTGTGGTCCGTGCCACTTCCTTATGTTGCCATTGGCAGAGTGATCTTCCGCGAAATTCAAACTCGTAAACAAACAACAACAGCTTCTTGTGCAATGTGAAGTGAATCACTCATTTTTCTTCATCTCAACCAGGGAAGACGAAATTCGACCGGCAGGGACTTCGGGCCATGGAAGGGTAAGGTCACACACACACACACACACGGTCACGAGGCAGTTCATGTTCATGCGTGATGCGTGTTTTTTGCAGGCACAATAACTTCTCACCATTCGAGTAGCTGGGGCTCAGAATAGACTGCACAACCGAAGACGTCAGACTGGCATGGAAAGTAGCAAGAAAGATTCACCCGGATACGTGCCCTCCACTTGAACGCGAGGCTACAACCAGGATTGTGAGTAATGATGCAATCGTGCTAACTCATTGTAACAGGAATACATGAATATTCCTATTTCAGTTCCAAGTAAATACCGCCGGCCACGAACTGCCGGCCGATACCGAGCTCCGGAAGCGATGGATCGAAGTCGCGTATGCGAACGCACGGGAACCGGATTTTGTCAACGCCTGGATGGAAGCTTACCTCAAAAAAGCAGAAAGGGGTGAGTGTATTGTTGAATTTGAATTTAATACTCGAGTTGAATGTGAGCTAATGTTAGTGTTTGTTGTAATTTACAGACAACACTAAGAGAGGCCGAGCAAATGTTTATGGACGAAGTAGAAGCGGAGATTAAGGCTAGAGGAATAGAGAAAGAAAGCGAGGAGGCTACGGCGAACAGAGGGTGCAGGCAAGCGCAGTGGGGCAGAGAAATGGGCAAAATACGACAACAGAAAGTAACTGGGGCGAAGCAGCAGGAGAATGAGGACCTGCGGTTCAGAAGGTCCGTTCAGAATAGATTGATGGAAGAAGTCCGTAAACGAAAGGCAGAAAAGCCATCGCCACTACTACCGAAGCGGACTCGACCCTCCGCGTCGACAAAGTTTATGGATGAATTGGCCGACTGCAAGAAGAAATTTCGAGACTTGGAGGCGGAGCTGGCACTCGAGAAAGAACTACGACGTACGGAAAGGAGAGAAGCGACGGAACGTATGAGGAACACAATCGCAGATTTCAATGCGGAGAGGAAGGAGGTGGCGAAGCTGCAAAACTCACGTGAGCAGCTACTAAAGGACAAAGAGAATAAGAAGGACGACAAATCAAAAATAGAACACGAATGTGTGCGGATAAACCTGGACAGACTGGAATATATTCACAGGACGAGGATGGCGAGGAAGCTGTACGAGGGGAAGATTCGTGAGCAGGAGGACAAGATTCATGAGCAGGCGGACAAGAATCGCGAGCAGCAGGACAAGATTCGTGAGCAAGGCGAGATGCGTAGGATGAACGAAGACGAGATGAGGGAGGTGAGAAAGGAAGTGGAGAGCAGCAGACAAGAACTGGAAGCCAACAACTCATTGATGGTTAAGGTGAAGGACGAGATTCGAAGTGCGCAGGAACGGCAGGAGACGCTGCAGACCAGGATGAAGGAGGCCACGCAGAACATGGAGAAATTGATTGGGGAAATAGAAGAGTCGGATGAGAAGCGTGCGGAAGTTGAGAGAGATGTGGAGAAAGCGAGTGGGCACCTGGAGAAGCTGAGAAAGGAAGTGGAGAAGAGTCGTGTGTTGCAAGGTTTTCTCTCAACCAAGGTGAGGGAGTCCGAGATAAAGTACGATAATATTCTGAAGGAAACGGTGAAAGCAAAGTTGACCCTGGAAAGTATGCAAGCAGAGACGAACGAGTCGAGGAGAAGGCTCGATGAAATCAGTAGTGAGGTAGAGAAGGCACAGAACCTCCTGCAGAACGAGGCAGCGTCCGTTGAAGGATCTCAGCCTAGTGCACCACTCGGAGTCGAGGTATTTTGGGAGAATGAAGAGAGCGCATACTCTGCCAGTACAAACGCTCCCAATCCAGCAGTTGAGGAAGGCAAAAGGAACCATCCCCCCGGGAGGAACGGCAACCTTATCTGCGCCAAATGCGGTAAGAATAGAATGTCCACCGCGTGCCATATTCTGTTAAACTTCTGGCTTTTTGGTGCTATTTGTACGGTGATACTCATTTCAGGGAAGGGGTACGGGAACCGACAATCGTGGCTACGCCATGTTAAGACACATGAGGAGTCTTTGCAGAAGGGTTGTCCCACCTGTGCCTTCAAGAATACGAGAGCCGACGTCCTCAAGAAACACGTGGCAAAATGCGTTAAAGCGCACCAGACTCCGCTATTTGATGAGACTATTTAGTGTAGGACAATGTATATATAATCTATCGGTTCAAAAATAGCAGTAGTGCATATCAGAAATGAACTTTATTATTAACCATCACAGATTCACAGTCGTCCTTCGTTTCTCGTGCAGCAGCAATACTGTAATTGCATGCTGAGACTCTATTTACTTGCTGTTAGGGTGAGTAAAAATGTGCAAAAACGGAACCACACACAGGCTCAACTCAACTTGTGTGTGGCAGTCGTACATTTCCCCCTCGAGCAGATGCGAACCCGGAGCTCAACACGAGCCTCCTCCAACAGACAAACGTCTTGACCACCCAACCCGGGTGTACATAACTGAGAGCATAGGGGATAATGTCATACTAGAGTTGCTCGTCCCAACTCGTTCGCCACCGCCGCCGCTACTGTGAACGCAGAGAGGAATCTCTCACTGTGGGAACCCTCGATTGGTCGACTTTCTACCAAACCTTCCGTCGTCGTCGTCGTCATTGTTAATTAAACTGATGCTTCTCGTACTACTACAACGTAGTCGTTCGCATTTCCTCTCAAAGCGACTCCTGAGGTGACCCGTGACACTACAATTGAAGATGATCCCCCTTGAACCGAAGTTTCCACTGAAACTGGAAGCAGCACCAAGTTTGAGGAGCTTATGTGCTGTGACTTCTTTCCTCTTTCCAACAAAAAACCTCCCTTCCATACTTATCCAGATAAAGCTTAGAAGTTTAACATGGTGCGGTATGAGGAACCGCTGACCGTCAGCCATCCAGCATACCTTTCTGCACTAATAAGGCTGGCTCGGGATTCCGAACTTAATTCGTTCTTTTTGCAAGAAATAGTACTGAGATCCCAAAACACGTAAAGATCAACGTTCACAATAATTATTTTCATCATATTAACTAATTTTGTAGAGCTGATAACCATCCTACGATCAGTTATACTGACCAGATAAGGTTCTGGGGTGATATGATGCACGCATTCTTATTACGTAGTTCACATTCAGCAGCAAAACTAGCGAGCGCATGCACTATGACAGCTCGCTCACAAGAATTTAGGTCGTTTTTCTGTGGCTTAGAATCTATGGTTGTCACTCACAGGTTCAATCCTGCGCTCGCTCGCTCAATCGTGCGCTAGCTCGCTGTTATCTGCTTCTATCTGCAGTTGACTGAGTCTACCTAAAGTTATCTGATCACCAATGAAATTTTCATGCAAATTTTTTTGTGTGCCACTTTAGAAAGTGTGCTTTTGGTTAGGTAAGATTAGTCGAATCAGTCCTTTCTACACCTTCTGACCTAACATTACCAAAAATAAATGTATTCGAAGCAGTCCAAGTTCAATGGGCTAGGTTAGGTTTAAAGCGAGCCAGAATACTCGAAGCCTAACCTAGCCAAAAACACACTTTCTGACCTTACCTTAACAAAAATAAATGTATTCGAAGAAGTCCAAGTTCAATGGGTTAGGTTAGGTTTAAAGCGAGCCAGAATACTCGAAGCCTAACCTAGCCAAAAACACACTTTCTGACCTAACCTAACCAAAATAAATGTAATCGACGGAGCCTAACCTGTACCACCGAATAATCTCGAATCTTCTCTGACGAACTAGTACCGAAGAAGTACCTTCGAACTAGCTATGTCGAAGGGTTACTTTCTTACGTCGAGAAGCATTTTAATCCTGCACGTACTCATTGCATACAGACTGTCAGATTAAATCCTCACAACCTCACAACAGGATTCAGTGGGACAAAAGATTCAAGGGCAACTTGTGGAAAGGGAGTCTACAGCAAAGATCAACTCAATTTGATGGCCGCCAATCAATGCCAGGAGAAAGAGGTTCTCGATCGCCCGTTGATGTATGGAGAGCAGCAGGTGAGAAAGGAACGAAAATTAGTCGATATGTGATTCCTGAATGGTTCCAAGCAGCTAAATCTAATACCTTCGGGGACATTTCAAATTTGGAGTTAGACAGAATTTTAAAAGATGTACGAAATTGATTCCCAGTAGAACTCAGTTTTTGAGTCAAATGGACGAGGAACATGAGAAAGAGAAGATCAAACAGGAAGTTGAAGAGGACAAGGAAATAATTGAAGAAAGGAGAAGATTCTCGCATTAATACATTCAGAGTCGGAGCATAGAATTTCATTGACCGTACAGGATTCGTATAATATAGTCACAATTCAGACCATACAGAAAAAAGTTGGTGGCAAATTTAAATCAGTATCTTGCCGCCGACCATGGCGTTCACTCACACATACAATCTCCTGGCTGGAGACGACAACATCCTCAGTTGGGACGCTTTTCCTGTCAGGTTAGTTGGTAAGGTCAGGTCAGGAGGGCTGGACAAGTTCCACCGTTGTAGATTGGTCACCACTCAGTTAGATACGTCTAACTGAGTGTGAGTTGTTGTTGGAGGAGGGCTGGACAAATTCCAGCGTAGTATATTGGTCACCACTCAGTTAGATACGTCTAACTGAGTGGGTGTTGTTGTTGGAGGAGGGCTGGACAAGTTCCAGCGTTGTAGTTGGGTCACCACTCAGTTAGATACGTCTAACTGAGTGAGAGTTGTTGTCGGAGGATGGCTGGACAAGTTCCAGCGTTGTAACTGGGTCACCACTCAGTTAGATACGTCTAACTGAGTGGAAGTTGTTGTTGGAGGTGGGCTGGACAAGTTCCAGCGTTGTAGATTGGTCCCCACTCAGTTAGATACGTCTAACTAAGTGGGAGTTGTTGTTGGAGGAGGGCTGGACAAGTTCCAGCGTTGTAGATTGGTCCCCTCTCAGTAAGATACGTCTAACTGAGTGGGAGTGAGTTGTTGCAGTTATGTACATCTTATTCACTAATTCTCTTGCTAATTTAATACTTTAAGCAAACGCATGCATGAATTTTGGCTCGCTCGCTCGCACAAATTTTGGCTCGCTCGATCGCACGAATTTTGGCTCTCTCGCTCATTCAAAATGGAGAATTTCTGGTACCAATCGGGGGACTAACCGTCGATGACAACTGGGAGAAGTAGGTCAAGTTTCTATACCACATCCGCACACACCGCTTCATGTTAGTTTCGTGACTGATGCGATTTATCTTTCTTTATTTATGTAAGTTCAATGAGGATTAGAACTGCGAGAGCAACAGAAACAAGTCAAAAGTGTAGCCGAAGGTGCACCCCAAGGTATTTATATGTCAGACCCATATGACAATGATTCGTTCGCTTTGCTTGTAAACTAAACCTAACCAAATTGACCTGAAGTACACAAAAGAAGTGCACGCGCGTTGCTATGACGAGTATGATCATCGGCATTGAAGACTGCTTGAAGTTAGAATGTCTCCATCCCAGCAGGGAGCGTACCTGAGAAGCTTTCGCTCGCTTTCACTTTCTGTTGCTGCAATCGATTGATCAGAAGGATCGATCGTTGCGCGCGCGGCTGTGACTTGGCTTCCAAGGATGGCTTGCATGGATAGGTTTGCAGCGGCGCTGAGCCGATGAACAGTTGTTGAAGAACTTGGAGTTGTTCTGGAGATGGAGAATGAAAAAATCCCGCAGGTTGTCCAAATTGCCCAGGCCAGCCTCCTCCAGAACCCCTGCCCCCTCATCAATCCCGAGTGTTGACAGCCGCCACATGCTATAAATCCACAGCTTGATGATCCTAAGGGTCAGCCATGCCATCGCAAGTATCTGAAGTCTCGGCCACAACAAAGCTCGAAGTCCAAGTACCTTCCGCACGTGATCGTGACTCGGTGGAACCGGGCCACGGTACGCATAACTGCTTGGAATACACTCTCCGACATCGAAACGTTAAGCACGAGCTCACTTCGCCACGGACACGACGTCTGGAGGAGCATTTGCTCCATGCCCGCTCCATCCTCCTCGATGCAAAGGACTGCATCACTGTTCCCCGCACAGAAACACTGAGCGCAGTATTCACCTCCGATAACGCCTTCAGGTCCGCAAAACAAAGCTGCCGTACTATTGTTTCACTCAAAGTGGGGTTCCCGAACACTCCAACCAGTCCCAGTCCCTCCATTTCGACTCTCTCTGGGGATTATTCTCTTCTTTGTGAAACTTAGCCAGCGTGGGCTAGGAAGATGACTGATCACGGAGCAGCTTATGCAGGCTTATAGATTCCCGGCTCTGCTCTGTATTGTTGGAAGATAAAACCGTCGGACATCTACCTCAATAAAACTCTTGCGACCCAAATGGACTAGGGCGGTCGCGATGATAATCGTGTTTGCATAAACACACACTCCTAGCAACGTAAATTAGGGTCTCCCCGAACATATGCAAATTCACACCTAATTATCTGAGCTGCTACCCTATTCAAATTAACTGACTTGATGAATTGGCGTAATAAATAGATACTGACTAACATTGTAACTGCTGCACGGAGAAATTATTTTATTGACTCTCCGCAGACTCATAAATTCTACGACCACCTGCCAGTCGAATCACATGAATGCGGATAATATAATAATAATAATGATACTTGGCTTGCACGGAAATGTCTGATAGTTCATCAAATTCAGAAGAAGGCCGTGCAGTTAATTGTCGTCCAGCCTCATCTTCTTTCTCGGCGTGGTCATCTCGATGCCGAGCTCGATGAGGTCTGCATGAGGATTCTCGATTGGCAATTTCTCCTCCTGTTTCTCGTATCCGCTAGCATCGCCTTCCTCCTCAATTTGTCTCACTGCGTGGATAAGGCATGCTTATTATTATTATTTCACGCTCATTTCAGTTACATTCAAGTGTGTTGGACTTACATTCAGCATTCATGCAGGGCTGGTGATTTTCCTTGCTGCTTCCCTCACACTCATTGTCGTCGTCATCGTCGTCAGCGCCTCCTATTGCGTGCACGTCATAGCAGCGTCTCATTTTGGCGAAAAGTGGGAGCGGCTCCGATTTCTTCGACACTGCGTACTCCAGCATGAGAGTCCCGAGCTCCGACACCACCTCCAGCCTCGTCTTCTCCTCCAAGAGCCGAGCTCGTGCCTCCTCGTATCTGACGACCTTCATCTGCTCCATGTTGGCCTCCGTGATTAAGGAATCCAAGGTCTCCTTCGACTTCTCCGTGTCCTTCTCGAGTTCGCGAATGGATTTCGTCAATGGCCCGTAGCCCCCGAGTGTCTCGTTCTCCTGGACGTCCGCCGGGATTGTCCTCAGCTCGACTTGCTCCGTACGCAGCTCCTCGTCTCTCAATTTCAGGCCGTTCTCATCCTCCTCCTCCACCAGCTACGGGGCAACATAAGACAAACGTGAAACGAACTGAATCTGCTTGTATGTACTGCCGTTCCGTGCGCCCTACGTACCTGCTCGTCCTTTCGTCCCTGACGTCCGCGCGACTTCTTCCTTTTTGTACGCTTCCCATTGGTATCCTTGGTGGGATGGTACTCGTAGCCGTGCGGTGTCTGCCCTTCCACGTCCTCCCATGCGGCAGTCCTATGGTGTCTGCCAGTGAAGGGTTTGTTTCTCTGCAAACAAGAAAACAAATGCTCCAGTCTGCACTCTACACTCAAGAAGTCAAGCCAACTTACGCATCGGTTCCTGTATGCCATATTCTTCTGAGAGCAATGCATGTGATTGCGGTGCGCAGCACAGTTCCAGAAAAGATACTCCGGCTGCGGTTCTTCTGCCGTCTCGCAATCGATGCACCTCCAGATCTTCACCATCTTTGGCATCGTCTTGCCGACCAGATCCCGTCCCACCAGTAGCATAAGCACCTGCACACACACATGAACAATGCAAATGTAATTTGGGGCAATTGGCGAAAGCGTATTAGCTTACCTTTGCTTGTCCGCCGTCTTCATTCTTTGGCAGGGTCGTCATGTTGGCCATCTTCGAATGCTCCTCTGAAGGTTTGTCTTCGTCACTCTCGTCGTCAGCAGTAAGCGTGTCCAGCTGTTCTAAAGCACGTTCCCCATTGATATATTCAATAATAAATATATTCCATCCCTTACCTGCTCCCACATCTTGGAGATGACTTGATCCTTCCTCTCCTTTGCATCTGCTGACAGGTCCATGATGGAAATCCGGAAATCCGGAATTTTCGGGAAATCCGTGTGGACTTGTTTAGAGGGGTTGAATGATTACTTGCTTCACACACACGAGTCAACTTGTGGGCGGGGCAAACTGGGTATCATACCCCGCTATCTGGTGCAAATTCTCTTTGTGCACTATCGTTCCTCAATTTTCATACATTTTCATAGAGATTCGCATGGAAAATAAATCTAAATTCATATGACACAACAGTGTTTATGGTATTCCTCTGTCCACTGCACTGGATAGCATCATGTGAGACAACTCAAAATTTGGAATGTTATGTAAAAAGCTATTGTTTTTATGGAGATGGACTCCAATTTCCGATATCTTTAGTCTGCAATGAGATTTTTTGAGTACAAGGTGTAACGTTTCCCGTGGGACACCCTATAGTTCGAGTGTGGTGCTGAGATAAAAGATAATTATTTGAAATGCTGGTATTATAATTTTTAGAGCAGATTTATTAGT